>JAVKPL010012208.1:0-56968 GCA_032173675.1 Gastrolobium villosum | reverse complement strand
CCATTGAAAAACTTCACAAAATCAATTTCTTTTGCATTTATTTTATTCATCAGTTTTCGACGGAATCCATTTACAAAATTCTTTTTCCGTCGAAAAACTTCACAAAATCAATTTCTTTTGCATTTATTTTATTCATCCATTTTCGACGGAACTCGTTTTCCGTCAAAAAACTTCACAATATCAATTTCTTTTGCATTTATTTTATTCATCCATTTTCGACGGAATCCGTTTTCCGTAAAAAAAAAAATTCACAAAATCAATTTCTTTTACATTTATTTTATTCATCCTTTTTCGACGGAATTCATTTTCCGTCAAAAATCTTCGACGGAATCCATTTTCAGTCGAAAAACTTCACAAAATCAATTTCTTTTGCATTTATTTTATTCATCAGTTTTCGACGGAATCCATTTTCCGTCGAAAAACTTCACAAAATCAATTTCTTTTGCATTTACTTTATTCACCAGTTTTCGACGAAATTCTTTTTCCATCGAAAAACTTCACAAAAAGAATTTCTTTTGCAATTTATTTTATTCATCCGTTTTAGACGGAATTCGTTTTCCTTCAAAGATCTTCGACGAAATCCATTTTCGTCGAAAAACTTCATAAAGTCCATTTCTTTTGCATTTATTTTATTCATCCATTTTCGACGGAATCCGTTTTCGTCAAAAAACTTCACAATATCAATTTCTTTTGCATTTATTTTATTCATCCATTTTCTACGGAATCCGTTTTCCGTCAAAAAACTTCACAAAATCAATTTCTTTTGCATTTGTTTTATTCATCCATTTTCGACGGAATTTATTTTCCGTCAAAAATCTTCGACGGAATCCATTTTTCGTCGAAAAACTCCACAAATCCAATTTCTTTTGCATTTATTTTATTCATCAGTTTTCGACGGAATCCATTTTCCGTCGAAAAACATCACAAAATCAATTTCTTTTGCATTTATTTTATTCACCAGTTTTCGACGAAATTCTTTTTCCGTCGAAAAACTTCACAAAAAGAATTTCTCTTTTGCAATTTATTTTATTCATCTGTTTTAGACGGAATTCGTTTTCCTTCAAAAATCTTCGACGAAATCCATTTTCGTCGAAAAACTTCACAAAATCCATTTCTTTTGCATTAATTTTATTCATCCATTTTCGACGGAATCCGTTTTCGTCAAAAAACTTCACAATATCAATTTCTTTTGCATTTATTTTATTCATCCATTTTCTACGGAATCCGTTTTCCTCCAAAAAACTTCACAAAATCAATTTCTTTTGCATTTATTTTATTCATCCATTTTCGATGGAATTCATTTTCCGTCAAAAATCTTCGACGGAATCCATTTTCCTTTGAAAAACTTCACAAAATCAATTTCTTTTGCATTTATTTTATTCATCCGTTTTCGACGGAATACATTTTCCGTCCAAAAATTCAATTTCTTTTGCATTTATTTTTTTATCAGTTTTCGACAAAATTCTTTTTCCGTCGAAAAACTTCACAAAATCAATTACTTTTGCATTTATTTTATTCATCCATTTTCAACGGAACTCGTTTTCCGTCAAAAAACTTCACAATATCAATTTCTTTTGCATTTATTTTATTCATCCATTTTCGACGGAATCCGTTTTTCGTAAAAAAAAATTCACAAAATCAATTTCTTTAACATTTATTTTATTCATCCATTTTCAACGGAATTCATTTTCCGTCAAAAATCTTCGACGGAATCCATTTTCAGTCGAAAAAATTCACAAAATCAATTTCTTTTGCATTTATTTTATTCATCAGTTTTCGACGGAATCCATTTTCCGTCGAAAAACTTCACAAAATCAATTTCTTTTGCATTTACTTTATTCACCAGTTTTCGACGAAATTCTTTTTCCATCGAAAAACTTCACAAAAAGAATTTCTTTTGCAATTTATTTTATTCATCTGTTTTAGACGGAATTCGTTTTCCTTCAAAAATCTTCGACGAAATCCATTTTCGTCGAAAAACTTCATAAAGTCCATTTCTTTTGCATTTATTTTATTCATCCATTTTCGACAGAATCCGTTTTCGTCAAAAAACTTCACAATATCAATTTCTTTTGCATTTATTTTATTCATCCATTTTCTACGGAATCCGTTTTCCGTCAAAAAACTTCACAAAATCAATTTCTTTTGCATTTATTTTATTCATCCATTTTCGACGGAATTTAATTTCCGTCAAAAATCTTCGACGGAATCCATTTTTCGTCGAAAAACTTCACAAAATCAATTTCTTTTGCATTTATTTTATTCATCCATTTTCTACGGAATCCGTTTTCCGTCAAAAAACTTCACAAAATCAATTTCTTTTGCATTTATTTTATTCATCCATTTTCGACGGAATTTAATTTCCGTCAAAAATCTTCGACGGAATCCATTTTTCGTCGAAAAACTTCACAAAATCAATTTCTTTTGCATTTATTTTATTCATCAGTTTTCGACGGAATCCATTTTCCGTCGAAAAACATCACAAAATCAATTTCTTTTGCATTTATTTTATTCACCAGTTTTCGACGAAATTCATTTTCCGTCGAAAAACTTCACAAAAAGAATTTCTTTTGCAATTTATTTTATTCATCTGTTTTAGACGGAATTCGTTTTCCTTCAAAAATCTTCGACGAAATCCATTTTCGTCGAAAAACTTCACAAAATCCATTTCTTTTGCATTTATTTTATTCATCCATTTTCGACGGAATCCGTTTTCGTCAAAAAACTTCACAATATCAATTTCTTTTGCATTTATTTTATTCATCCATTTTCTACGGAATCCGTTTTCCTTCAAAAAACTTCACAAAATCAATTTCTTTTGCATTTATTTTATTCATCCATTTTCGACGGAATTCATTTTCCGTCAAAAATCTTCGACGGAATCCATTTTCCATCGAAAAACTTCACAAAATCAATTTCTTTTGCATTTATTTTATTCATCAGTTTTCGACGGAATCCATTTTCCGTCGAAAAACTTCACAAAATCAATTTCTTTTGCATTTATTTTATTCATCAGTTTTCGACGGAATCCATTTTCCGTCAAAAAACATCACAAAATCAATTTCTTTTGTATTTATTTTATTCATCCATTTTCGACGAAATCCATTTTTGTCGAAAAACTTCACAAAATCAATTTCTTTTGCATTTATTTTATTCGTCAGTTTTCGACGGAATCTATTTTCCATTGAAAAACTTTACAAAATCAATTTCTTTTGCATTTATTTTATTCATCAGTTTTCGACGGAATCCATTTTCCCTCGAAAAACTTCACAAAATCAATTTCTTTTGCATTTATTTTTTAATCAGTTTTTGACAAAATTCTTTTTCCGTCGAAAAACTTCACAAAATCAATTTCTTTTGCATTTATTTTATTCATCCATTTTCGACGGAACTCGTTTTCCGTCAAAAAACTTCACAATATCAATTTCTTTTGCATTTATTTTATTCATCCATTTTCGACGGAATCCGTTTTCCGTAAAAAAAAATTCACAAAATCAATTTCTTTAACATTTATTTTATTCATCCATTTTCGACGGAATTCATTTTCCGTCAAAAATCTTCGACGGAATCCATTTTCCTTCGAAAAACTTCACAAAATCAATTTCTTTTGCATTTATTTTATTCATCAGTTTTCGACGGAATCCATTTTCCGTCGAAAAACTTCAAAAAATCAATTTCTTTTGCATTTATTTTTTTATCAGTTTTCGACAAAATTCTTTTTCCGTCGAAAAACTTCACAAAATCAATTACTTTTTTTATTCATCCATTTTCAACATTTATTTATCAATTTCTTTTGCTTTTATTTTTTTCATCCATTTTCGACGGAATCCATTTTCCGTCGAAAAACTTCAAAAATCAATTTCTTTTGCATTTATTTTATTAATCCGTTTTCGACGAAATTCTTTTTCCGTCGAAAAACTTCACAAAATCAATTACTTTTGCATTTATTTTATTCATCCATTTTCAACGGAACTCGTTTTCCGTCAAAAAACTTCACAATATCAATTTCTTTTGCATTTATTTTATTCATCCATTTTCGACGGAATCCGTTTTTCGTAAAAAAAAATTCACAAAATCAATTTCTTTAACATTTATTTTATTCATCCATTTTCGACGGAATTCATTTTCCGTCAAAAATCTTCGACGGAATCCATTTTCAGTCGAAAAACTTCACAAAATCAATTTCTTTTGCATTTATTTTATTCATCAGTTTTCGACGGAATCCATTTTCCGTCAAAAAACTTCACAAAATCAATTTCTTTTGCATTTACTTTATTCACCAGTTTTCGACGAAATTCTTTTTCCATCGAAAAACTTCACAAAAAGAATTTCTTTTGCAATTTATTTTATTCATCTGTTTTAGACGGAATTCGTTTTCCTTCAAAAATCTTCGACGAAATCCATTTTCGTCGAAAAACTTCATAAAGTCCATTTCTTTTGCATTTATTTTATTCATCCATTTTCGACAGAATCCGTTTTCGTCAAAAAACTTCACAATATCAATTTCTTTTGCATTTATTTTATTCATCCATTTTCTACGGAATCCGTTTTCCGTCAAAAAACTTCACAAAATCAATTTCTTTTGCATTTATTTTATTCATCCATTTTCGACGGAATTTAATTTCCGTCAAAAATCTTCGACGGAATCCATTTTTCGTCGAAAAACTTCACAAAATCAATTTCTTTTGCATTTACTTTATTCACCAGTTTTCGACGAAATTCTTTTTCCATCGAAAAACTTCACAAAAAGAATTTCTTTTGCAATTTATTTTATTCATCTGTTTTAGACGGAATTCGTTTTCCTTCAAAAATCTTCACGAAATCCATTTCTTTCATAAAGTCCATTTCTTTTGCATTTATTTTATTCATCCATTTTCGACGAATCCGTTTTCGTCAAAAAACTTCACAATATCAATTTCTTTTGCATTTATTTTATTCATCCATTTTCTACGGAATCCGTTTTCCGTCAAAAAACTTCACAAAATCAATTTCTTTTGCATTTATTTTATTCATCCATTTTCGACGGAATTTAATTTCCGTCAAAAATCTTCGACGGAATCCATTTTTCGTCGAAAAACTTCACAAAATCAATTTCTTTTGCATTTATTTTATTCATCAGTTTTCGACGGAATCCATTTTCCGTCGAAAAACTTCACAAAATCAATTTCTTTTGCATTTATTTTATTCACCAGTTTTCGACGAAATTCTTTTTCCGTCGAAAAACTTCACAAAAAGAATTTCTTTTGCAATTTATTTTATTCATCTGTTTTAGACGGAATTCGTTTTCCTTCAAAAATCTTCGACGAAATCCATTTTCGTCGAAAAACTTCACAAAATCCATTTCTTTTGCATTTATTTTATTCATCCATTTTCGACGGAATCCGTTTTCGTCAAAAAACTTCACAATATCAATTTCTTTTGCATTTATTTTATTCATCCATTTTCTACGGAATCCGTTTTCCGTCAAAAAACTTCACAAAATCAATTTCTTTTGCATTTATTTTATTCATCCATTTTCGACGGAATTCATTTTCCGTCAAAAATCTTCGACGGAATCCATTTTTCGTCGAAAAACTTCACAAAATCAATTTCTTTTGCATTTATTTTATTCATCCATTTTCGACGGAATCCGTTTTCCGTCAAAAAACTTCACAAAATCAATTTCTTTTGCATTTATTTTATTCATCCATTTTTTATTTCATTCTTCGACGGAATCCATTTTTCGTCGAAAAACTTCACAAAATCAATTTCTTTTGCATTTATTTTATTCATCAGTTTTCGACGGAATCCATTTTCCGTCGAAAAACATCACAAAATCAATTTCTTTTGCATTTATTTTATTCACCAGTTTTCGACGAAATTCATTTTCCGTCGAAAAACTTCACAAAAAGAATTTCTTTTGCAATTTATTTTATTCATCCGTTTTAGACGGAATTCGTTTTCCTTCAAAAATCTTCGACGAAATCCATTTTCGTCGAAAAACTTCACAAAATCCATTTCTTTTGCATTTATTTTATTCATCCATTTTCGACGGAATCCGTTTTCGTCAAAAAACTTCACAATATCAATTTCTTTTGCATTTATTTTATTCATCCATTTTCTACGGAATCCGTTTTCCTTCAAAAAACTTCACAAAATCAATTTCTTTTGCATTTATTTTATTCATCCATTTTCGACGGAATTCATTTTCCGTCAAAAATCTTCGACGGAATCCATTTTCCATCGAAAAACTTCACAAAATCAATTTCTTTTGCATTTATTTTATTCATCAGTTTTCGACGGAATCCATTTTCCGTCGAAAAACTTCACAAAATCAATTTCTTTTGCATTTATTTTATTCATCCATTTTCGACGGAATTCATTTTCCGTCCAAAAACATCACAAAATCAATTTCTTTTGCATTTATTTTATTCATCCATTTTCGACGAAATCCATTTTTGTCGAAAAACTTCACAAAATCAATTTCTTTTGCATTTATTTTATTCGTCAGTTTTCGACGGAATCCATTTTCCATTGAAAAACTTCACAAAATCAATTTCTTTTGCATTTATTTTATTCATCAGTTTTCGACGGAATCCATTTTCCCTCGAAAAACTTCACAAAATCAATTTCTTTTGCATTTATTTTTTTCATCAGTTTTCGACAAAATTCTTTTTCCGTCGAAAAATCTTCACAAAATCAATTTCTTTTGCATTTAAATCAATTTCTTTTGCTTTTGCATTTATTTTATTCATCCATTTTCGACGGAACGCGTTTTCCGTCAAAAAACTTCACAATATCAATTTCTTTTGCATTTATTTTATTCATCCATTTTCGACGGAATCCGTTTTCCGTAAAAAAAAATTCACAAAATCAATTTCTTTTGCATTTATTTTATTCATCAGTTTTCGACGGAATCCATTTTCCGTCGAAAAACTTCACAAAATCAATTTCTTTTGCATTTATTTTTTTATCGTTTTCGACAAAATTCTTTTTCCGTCGAAAAACTTCACAAAATCAATTACTTTTGCATTTATTTTATTCATCCATTTTCGACGGAACTCGTTTTCCGTCAAAAAACTTCACAATATCAATTTCTTTTGCATTTATTTTATTCATCCATTTTCGACGGAATCCGTTTTCCGTAAAAAAAATTCACAAAATCAATTTCTTTTACATTTATTTTATTCATCCATTTTCGACGGAATTCATTTTCCGTCAAAAATCTTCGACGGAATCCATTTTCAGTCGAAAAACTTCACAAAATCAATTTCTTTTGCATTTATTTTATTCATCAATTTTCGACGGAATCCATTTTCCGTCGAAAAACTTCACAAAATCAATTTCTTTTGCATTTATTTTATTCACCAGTTTCGAAGAAATTCTTTTTCCATCGAAAAACTTCACAAAAAGAATTTCTTTTGCAATTTATTTTATTCATCCGTTTTAGACGGAATTCGTTTTCCTTCAAAAATCTTCGACGAAATCCATTTTCGTCGAAAAACTTCACAAAGTCCATTTCTTTTGCATTTATTTTATTCATCCATTTTCGACGGAATCCGTTTTCGTCAAAAAAATTCACAATATCAATTTCTTTTGCATTTATTTTATTCATCCATTTTCTACGGAATCCGTTTTCCGTCAAAAAACTTCACAAAATCAATTTCTTTTGCATTTATTTTATTCATCTATTTTCGACGGAATTCATTTTCCGTCAAAAATCTTCGACGGAATCCATTTTTCATCGAAAAACATCACAAAATCAATTTCTTTTGCATTTATTTTATTCATCAGTTTTCGACGAAATCCATTTTCCGTCGAAAAATTTCACAAAATCAATTTCTTTTGCATTTATTTTATTCACCAGTTTTCGACGAAATTCTTTTTCCGTCGAAAAACTTCACAAAAAGAATTTCTTTTGCAATTTATTTTATTCATCTGTTTTAGACGGAATTCGTTTTCCTTCAAAAATCTTCGACGAAATCCATTTGCTTCGAAAAACTTCACAAAATCCATTTCTTTTGCATTTATTTTATTCATCCATTTTCGACGGAATCCGTTTTCGTCAAAAAACTTCACAATATCAATTTCTTTTGCATTTATTTTATTCATCCATTTTCTACTGAATCCGTTTTCCGTCAAAAAACTTCACAAAATCAATTTCTTTTGCATTTATTTTATTCATCCATTTTCGACGGAATTCATTTTCCGTCAAAAATCTTCGACGGAATCCATTTTTCGTCGAAAAACTTCACAAAATCAATTTCTTTTGCATTTATTTTATTCATCAGTTTTCGACGGAATTCTTTTTCGTCAAAAACTTCACAAAATCAATTTATATTGCATTTATTTTATTCATCCATTTTCGACGGAACTCGTTTTCCGTCAAAAAACTTCACAATATCCATTTCTTTTGCATTTATTTTATTCATCCATTTTCGACGGAATCCGTTTTCCGTAAAAAAACTTCACAAAATCAATTTCTTTTGCATTTATTTTATTCATCCATTTTCGACGGAATTCATTTTCCATCAAAAATCTTCGACGGAATCCATTTTCCGTCGAAAAACTTCACAAAATCAATTTCATTTTCATTTATTTTATTCATCAGTTTTCGACGGAATCCATTTTCTATCAAACATCTTCAACGGAATCCATTTTCCGTCGAAAAACTTCACAAAATCAATTTCTTTTGCATTTATTTTATTCATCCATTTTCGACGGAATTCATTTTCCATCAAAAATCTTCGACGGAATCCATTTTCCGTCGAAAAACTTCACAAAATCAATTTCATTTTCATTTATTTTATTCATCAGTTTTCGACGGAATCCATTTTCTATCAAACATCTTCAACGGAATCCATTTTTCGTCGAAAAACTTCACAAAATCAATTTCTTTTGCATTTATTTTATTCACCAGTTTTCGACGAAATTCTTTTTCCGTCGAAAAACTTCACAAAAAGAATTTCTTTTGCAATTTATTTTATTCATCCGTTTTAGACGGAATTCATTTTCCGTCAAAAATCTTCGACGAAATCCATTTTCATCGAAAAACTTCACAAAATCCATTTCTTTTGCATTTATTTTTTTCATCCATTTTCGACGGATTAGGTTTTCCTTCAAAAAACTTCACAATATCAATTTTTTTGCATTTATTTTTATTCATCCATTTTCGACGGAATCCGTTTTCCATCAAAAAAATTCACAAAATCAATTTCTTTTGCATTTATTTTATTCATCCATTTTCGACGGAATTCACTTTCCGTCAAAAATCTTCGACGGAATCCATTTTCCGTCGAAAAACTTCACAAAATCAATTTCTTTTGCATTTATTTTATTCATCAGTTTTTGACGGAATCCATTTTCCGTCAAAAAACATCACAAAATCAATTTCTTTTGCATTTATTTTATTCATCCATTTTCGACGAAATCCATTTTTGTCGAAAAACTTCACAAAATCTATTTCTTTTGCATTTATTTTATTCGTCAGTTTTCGACGGAATCCATTTTCCATTGAAAAACTTCACAAAATCAATTTCTTTTGCATTTATTTTATTCCTCAGTTTTCGACGGAATCCATTTTCCGTCGAAAAGCTTAACAAAATCAATTTCTTTTGCATTTATTTTTTTCATCAGTTTTCGACAAAATTCTTTTTCCGTCGAAAAACTTTACAAAATCAATTTCTTTTGCATTTATTTTATTCCTCCATTTTCGACGGAACGCGTTTTCCGTCAAAAAACATCACAATATCAATTTCTTTTGCATTTATTTTATTCATCCATTTTCGACGGAATCCGTTTTCCGTAAAAAAAAATTCACAAAATCAATTTCTTTTGCATTTATTTTATTCATCAGTTTTCGACGGAATCCATTTTCCGTCGAAAAACTTCACAAAATCAATTTCTTTTGCATTTATTTTTTTATCAGTTTTCGACAAAATTCTTTTTCCGTCGAAAAACTTCACAAAATCAATTACTTTTGCATTTATTTTATTCATCCATTTTCGACGGAACTCGTTTTCCGTCAAAAAACTTCACAATATCAATTTCTTTTGCATTTATTTTATTCATCCATTTTCGACGGAATCCGTTTTCCGTAAAAAAAATTCACAAAATCAATTTCTTTTACATTTATTTTATTCATCCATTTTCGACGGAATTCATTTTCCGTCAAAAATCTTCGACGGAATCCATTTTCAGTCGAAAAACTTCACAAAATCAATTTCTTTTGCATTTATTTTATTCATCAATTTTCGACGGAATCCATTTTCCGTCGAAAAACTTCACAAAATGAATTTCTTTTGCATTTATTTTATTCACCAGTATTCGAAGAAATTCTTTTTCCATCGAAAAACTTCACAAAAAGAATTTCTTTTGCAATTTATTTTATTCATCCGTTTTAGACGGAATTCGTTTTCCTTCAAAAATCTTCGACGAAATCCATTTACGTCGAAAAACTTCACAAAGTCCATTTTTTGCATTTATTTTATTCATCCATTTTCGACGGAATCCGTTTTCGTCAAAAAAATTCACAATATCAATTTCTTTTGCATTTATTTTATTCATCCATTTTCTACGGAATCCGTTTTCCGTCTAAAAACTTCACAAAATCAATTTCTTTTGCATTTATTTTATTCATCTATTTTCGACGGAATTCATTTTCCGTCAAAAATCTTCGACGGAATCCATTTTTCATCGAAAAACATCACAAAATCAATTTCTTTTGCATTTATTTTATTCATCAGTTTTCGACGAAATCCATTTTCCGTCGAAAAATTTCACAAAATCAATTTCTTTTGCATTTATTTTATTCACCAGTTTTCGACGAAATTCTTTTTCCGTCGAAAAACTTCACAAAAAGAATTTCTTTTGCAATTTATTTTATTCATCTGTTTTAGACGGAATTCGTTTTCCTTCAAAAATCTTCGACGAAATCCATTTTCGTCGAAAAACTTCACAAAATCCATTTCTTTTGCATTTATTTTATTCATCCATTTTCGACGGAATCCGTTTTCGTCAAAAAACTTCACAATATCAATTTCTTTTGCATTTATTTTATTCATCCATTTTCTACTGAATCCGTTTTCCGTCAAAAAACTTCACAAAATCAATTTCTTTTGCATTTATTTTATTCATCCATTTTGGACGGAATTCATTTTCCGTCAAAAATCTTCGACGGAATCCATTTTTCGTCGAAAAACTTCACAAAATCAATTTCTTTTGCATTTATTTTATTCATCAGTTTTCGACGGAATTCTTTTTCCGTCGAAAAACTTCACAAAATCAATTTATATTGCATTTATTTTATTCATCCATTTTCGACGGAACTCGTTTTCCGTCAAAAAACTTCACAATATCCATTTCTTTTGCATTTATTTTATTCATCCATTTTCGACGGAATCCGTTTTCCGTAAAAAAAATTCACAAAATCAATTTCTTTTACATTTATTTTATTCATCCATTTTCGACGGAATTCATTTTCCGTCAAAAATCTTCTACGGAATCCATTTTCAGTCGAAAAACTTCACAAAATCAATTTCTTTTGCATTTATTTTATTCATCAATTTTCGACGGAATCCATTTTCCGTCGAAAAATTTCACAAAATGAATTTCTTTTGCATTTATTTTATTCACCAGTATTCGAAGAAATTCTTTTTCCATCGAAAAACTTCACAAAAAGAATTTCTTTTGCAATTTATTTTATTCATCCGTTTTAGACGGAATTCGTTTTCCTTCAAAAATCTTCGACGAAATCCATTTACGTCGAAAAACTTCACAAAGTCCATTTCTTTTGCATTTATTTTATTCATCCATTTTCGACGGAATCCGTTTTCGTCAAAAAAATTCACAATATCAATTTCTTTTGCATTTATTTTATTCATCCATTTTCTACGGAATCCGTTTTCCGTCTAAAAACTTCACAAAATCAATTTCTTTTGCATTTATTTTATTCATCCATTTTCGACGGAATTCATTTTCCGTCAAAAATCTTCGACGGAATCCATTTTTCATCGAAAAACATCACAAAATCAATTTCTTTTGCATTTATTTTATTCATTAGTTTTCGACGAAATCCATTTTCCGTCGAAAAATTTCACAAAATCAATTTCTTTTGCATTTATTTTATTCACCAGTTTTCGACGAAATTCTTTTTCCGTCGAAAAACTTCACAAAAAGAATTTCTTTTGCAATTTATTTTATTCATCTGTTTTAGACGGAATTCGTTTTCCTTCAAAAATCTTCGACGAAATCCATTTTCGTCGAAAAACTTCACAAAATCCATTTCTTTTGCATTTATTTTATTCATCCATTTTCGACGGAATCCGTTTTCGTCAAAAAACTTCACAATATCAATTTCTTTTGCATTTATTTTATTCATCCATTTTCTACTGAATCCGTTTTCCGTCAAAAAACTTCACAAAATCAATTTCTTTTGCATCTATTTTATTCATCCATTTTGGACGGAATTCATTTTCCGTCAAAAATCTTCGACGGAATCCATTTTTCGTCGAAAAACTTCACAAAATCAATTTCTTTTGCATTTATTTTATTCATCAGTTTTCGACGGAATTCTTTTTCCGTCGAAAAACTTCACAAAATCAATTTATATTGCATTTATTTTATTCATCCATTTTCGACGGAACTCGTTTTCCGTCAAAAAACTTCACAATATCCATTTCTTTTGCATTTATTTTATTCATCCATTTTCGACGGAATCCGTTTTCCGTAAAAAAACTTCACAAAATCAATTTCTTTTGCATTTATTTTATTCATCCATTTTCGACGGAATTCATTTTCCATAAAAAATCTTCGACGGAATCCATTTTCCGTCGAAAAACTTCACAAAATCAATTTCATTTTCATTTATTTTATTCATCAGTTTTCGACGGAATCCATTTTTCGTCGAAAAACTTCACAAAATCAATTTCTTTTGCATTTATTTTATTCATCAGTTTTCGACGAAATTCTTTTTCCGTCGAAAAACTTCACAAAACGAATTTCTTTTGCAATTTATTTTATTCATCTGTTTTAGACGGAATTCGTTTTCCTTCAAAAATCTTCGACGAAATCCATTTTCGTCGAAAAACTTCACAAAATCCATTTCTTTTGCATTTATTTTTTTCATCCATTTTCGACGGAATCCGTTTTCCTCAAAAAACTTCACAATATCAATTTCTTTTGCATTTATTTTATTCATCCATTTTCTACGGAATCCGTTTTCCTTCAAAAAAACTTCACAAAATCAATTTCTTTTGCATTTATTTTATTCATCCATTTTCGACGGAATTCATTTTCCGTCAAAAATCTTCGACGGAATCCATTTTTCGTCGAAAAACTTCACAAAATCAATTTCTTTTGCATTTATTTTATTCATCAGTTTTCGACGGAATCCATTTTCCGTCGAAAAACTTCACAATATCAATTTTTTTGAATTTATTTTTATTCATCCCTTTTCGACGGAATCCGTTTTCCATCAAAAAACTTCACAAAATCAATTTCTTTTGCATTTATTTTATTCATCCATTTTCGACGGAATTCATTTTCCATCAAAAATCTTCGACGGAATCCATTTTCCGTCGAAAAACATCACAAAATCAATTTCTTTTGCATTTATTTTATTCACCAGTTTTCGACGAAATTATTTTTCCGTCGAAAAACTTCACAAAAAGAATTTCTTTTGCAATTTATTTTATTCATCTGTTTTAGACAGAATTCGTTTTCCTTCAAAAATCTTCGACGAAATCCATTTTCGTCGAAAAACTTCACAAAATCCATTTCTTTTGCATTTATTTTATTCAGCCATTTTCGACGGAATCCGTTTTCGTCAAAAAACTTCACAATATCAATTTCTTTTGCATTTATTTTATTCATCCATTTTCTACGGAATCCGTTTTCCTTCAAAAAACTTCACAAAATCAATTTCTTTTGCATTTATTTTATTCATCCATTTTCGACGGAATTCATTTTCCGTCAAAAATCTTCGACGGAATCCATTTTTCGTCGAAAAACTTTACAAAATCAATTTCTTTTGCATTTATTTTATTCATCAGTTTTCGACGGAATCCATTTTCCGTCGAAAAATTTCACAAAATCAAATTATATTGCATTTATTTTATTCATCCATTTTCGACGGAACTCGTTTTCCGTCGAAAAACTTCACAAAAAGAATTTCTTTTGCAATTTAATTTATTCATCCATTTTAGACGGAATTCATTTTCCGTCAAAAATCTTCGACGAAATCCATTTTCATCGAAAAACTTCACAAAATCCATTTCTTTTGCATTTATTTTTTCATCCATTTTCGACGGATTACGTTTTCCTTCAAAAAACTTCACAATATCAATTTTTTTGCATTTATTTTTATTCATCCATTTTCGACGGAATCCGTTTTCCATAAAAAAAATTCACAAAATCAATTTCTTTTGCATTTATTTTATTCATCCATTTTCGACGGAATTCATTTTCCGTCAAAAATCTTCGACGGAATCCATTTTCCGTCGAAAAACTTCACAAAATCAATTTCTTTTGCATTTATTTTATTCATCAGTTTTCGACGAAATCTATTTTCCGTCAAAAAACATCACAAAATCAATTTCTTTTGCATTTATTTTATTCAACCATTTTCGACGAAATCCATTTTTGTCGAAAAACTTCACAAAATCTATTTCTTTTGCATTTATTTTATTCGTCAGTTTTCGACGGAATCCATTTTTCATTGAAAAACTTCACAAAATCAATTTCTTTTGCATTTATTTTATTCATCAGTTTTCGACGAAATTCTTTTTCCATCGAAAAACTTCACAAAAAGAATTTCTTTTGCAATTTATTTTATTCATCCGTTTTAGACGGAATTCGTTTTCCTTCAAAAATCTTCGACGAAATCCATTTTCGTCGAAAAACTTCACAAAGTCCATTCCTTTTGCATTTATTTTATTCATCCATTTTCGACGGAATCCGTTTTCGTCAAAAAAATTCACAATATCAATTTCTTTTGCATTTATTTTATTCATCCATTTTCTACGGAATCCGTTTTCCGTCAAAAAACTTCACAAAATCAATTTCTTCTGCATTTATTTTATTCATCCATTTTCGACGGAATTCATTTTCCGTCAAAAATCTTCGACGGAATCCATTTTTCATCGAAAAACTTCACAATATCAATTTCTTTTGCATTTATTTTATTCATCCATTTTCTACGGAATCCATTTTCCGTCAAAGAAACTTCACAAAATCAATTTCTTTTGCATTTATTTTATTCATCCATTTTCGACGGAATTCATTTTCCGTCAAAAATCTTCGACGGAATCCATTTTTCGTCGAAAAACTTCACAAAATCAATTTCTTTTGCATTTATTTTATTCCTCAGTTTTCGACGGAATGCATTTTCCGTCGAAAAACTTCACAAAATCAATTTATATTGCATTTATTTTATTCATCCATTTTCGACGAAACTCGTTTTCCGTCCAAAAACTTCACAATATCCATTTCTTTTGCATTTATTTTATTCATCCATTTTCGACGGAATCCGTTTTCCGTAAAAAAACTTCATAAAATCAATTTCTTTTGCATTTATTTTATTCATCCATTTTCGACGGAATTCATTTTCCATCAAAAATCTTCGACGGAATCCATTTTCCGTCGAAAAACTTCACAAAATCAATTTCATTTGCATTTATTTTATTCATCAGTTTTCGACGGAATCCATTTTCTGTCAAAAATCTTCAACGGAATCCATTTTCCGTCGAAAAACTTCACAAAATGAATTTCTTTTGCAATTTATTTTATTCATCCGTTTTAGACGGATTTCGTTTTCCGTCAAAAATCTTCGAGGAAATCCATTTTCGTCGAAAAACATCACAAAATCAATTTCTTTTGCATTTGTTTTTTTCATCCATTTTCGACTGAATCCTTTTTCCGTCAAAAAACTTCACAATATCAATTTCTTTTGCATTTATTTTATTCATCAGTTTTTGACGAAATCCGTTTTCCGCCAAAAAACATCACAAATTCAATTTCTTTTGCATTTATTTTATTCATCCATTTTCGACGGAATTCATTTTCCGTCAAAAATCTTCGACGGAATCCATTTTCCGTCGTAGGAATCCATTTTCCGTCGAAAAACTTCACAAAATCAATTTCTTTTGCATTTATTTTATTCATCAGTTTTTGACGAAATCCGTTTTCCGCCAAAAAACTTCACAAATTCAATTTCTTTTGCATTTATTTTATTCATCCATTTTCGACGGAATTCATTTTCCATCAAATATCTTCGACGGAATCCATTTTCCGTCGAAAAACTTCACAAAATCAATTTCATTTGCATTTATTTTATTCATCAGTTTTCGACGGAATCCATTTTCTGTCAAAAATCTTCAACGGAATCCATTTTCCGTCGAAAAACTTCACAAAATGAATTTCTTTTGCAATTTATTTTATTCATCCGTTTTAGACGGATTTCGTTTTCCGTCAAAAATCTTCGAGGAAATCCATTTTCGTCGAAAAACATCACAAAATCAATTTCTTTTGCATTTGTTTTATTCATCCATTTTCGACTGAATCCATTTTCCGTCAAAAAACTTCACAAAATCAATTTCTTTTGCATTTATTTTATTCATCAGTTTTTGACGAAATCCGTTTTCCGCCAAAAAACTTCACAAATTCAATTTCTTTTGCATTTATTTTATTCATCCATTTTCGACGGAATTCATTTGCCGTCAAAAATCTTCGACGGAATCCATTTTCCGTCGTAAAACTTCACAAAATCAATTTCTTTTGTATTTATTTTATTCATCAGTTTTCGACGGAATCCATTTTTCGTCGAAAAACTTCACAAAATCAATTTCTTTTGCATTTATTTTATTCATCAGTTTTCGACGAAATTCTTTTTCCGTCGAAAAACTTCACAAAATCAATTTCTTTTTCCTTAATTTTATTCATACATTTTCGACGGAATACATTTTCCATCAAAAAACTTCGTCGGAATCCATTTTCCGTCGTAAAACTTCGCAAAATCAATTTCTTTTGCATTTATTTTATTTATCCATTTTCGACGGTATCCATTTTCCGTCGAAAAACTTCAAAATATCAATTTCTTTTGCATTTATTTTGTTCATCAGTTTTCGACGAAATCCGTTTTCCGTCAAAAAACTTCACAAAATCAATTTCTTTTGCATTTATTTTATTTATCAATTTTCGACGGAATCCATTTTCCATCGAAAAACTTCACAATATCAATTTCTTTTGCATTTATTTTGTTCATCAGTTTTCGACGAAATCCGTTTTCCGTCAAAAAACTTCACAAAATCAATTTCTTTTGCATTTATTTTATTCATCAATTTTCGACGGTATCCATTTTCCATCGAAAAACTTCACAAAATCATTTTATTTTGCATTTATTTTATTCATCAGTTTTCGAAGGAATCCATTTTCCGTCGAAAAACTTCACAAAATCAATTTCTTTTGCATTTATTTTATTCATCAGTTTTCGATAAAATTCTTTTTCCGTCGAAAAACTTCACAAAATCAATTTCTTTTGCATTTATTTTATTCATCACTTTTCGACGGAATTCATTTTCCGTCGAAAAACTTCACAAAATCAATTTCTTTTACATATATTTTATTCGTCAGTTTTCGACGGAATCCATTTTCAATCGAAAAACATCACAAAACCAATTTCTTTTGCATTTATTTTAATCATCAGTTTTCGACGGAATCCATTTTCCGTCGAAAAACTTCAAAAAATCAATTTCTTTTGCATTTATGTTTTTCATCAGTTTTCGACAAAATTATTTTTCCGTCAAAATACTTCACAAAATCAATTTCTTTTGCATTTATTTTATTCATCCATTTTCGACGGAACTCGTTTTCCGTCAAAAAACTTCACAATATCAATTTCTTTTGCATTTATTTTATTCATCCATTTTCGACGGAATCCGTTTTCCGTAAAAAAAATTCACAAAATCAATTTCTTTTGCATTTATTTTATTCCTCAGTTTTCGATGGAATACATTTTCCGTCGAAAAACTTCACAAAATCAATTTCTTTTGCATTTATTTTATTCATCAGTTTTCGACGGAATCCATTTTCCGTCGAAAAACTTCACAAAATCAATTTCTTTTGCATTTATTTTTTTCATCAGTTTTCGACAAAATTCTTTTTCCGTCGAAAAACATCACAAAATCAATTTCTTTTGCATTTATTTTATTCATCCATTTTCAACGGAACTCGTTTTCCGTCAAAAAACTTCACAATATCAATTTCTTTTGCATTTATTTTATTCGTCCATTTTCGACGGAATCCGTTTTCCGTAAAAAAAAATTCACAAAATCAATTTCTTTTACATTTATTTTATTCATTCATTTTCTACGGAATTCATTTTCCGTCAAAAATCTTCGACGAAATCCATTTTCAGTCGAAAAACTTCACAAAATCAATTTCTTTTGCATTTATTTTATTCATCAGTTTTCGACAAAATTCTTTTTCCGTCGAAAAACTTCTCAAAATCCATTTCTTTTGCATTTATTTTATTCATCCATTTTCGACGGAATCCGTTTTCCGTCAAAAAACTTCACAATATCAATTTCTTTTGCATTTATTTTATTCATCCATTTTCGACGGAATTCATTTTCCATCAAACATCTTCGACGGAATCCATTTTCCGTCGAAAAACTTCACAAAATCAATTTCATTTGCATTTATTTTATTCATCAGTTTTCGACGGAATCCATTTTCTGTCAAAAATCTTCAACGGAATCCATTTTCCGTCGAAAAACTTCACAAAATGAATTTCTTTTGCAATTTATTTTATTCATCCGTTTTAGACGGATTTCGTTTTCCGTCAAATATCTTCGAGGAAATCCATTTTCGTCGCAAAACATAACAAAATCAATTTCTTTTGCATTTGTTTTATTCATCCATTTTCGACTGAATCCATTTTCCGTCAAAAAACTTCACAATATCAATTTCTTTTGCATTTATTTTATTCATCAGTTTTTGACGAAATCCGTTTTCCGCCAAAAAACTTCACAAATTCAATTTCTTTTGCATTTATTTTATTCATCCATTTTCGACGGAATTCATTTGCCGTCAAAAATCTTCGACGGAATCCATTTTCCGTCGTAAAACTTCACAAAATCAATTTCTTTTGCATTTATTTTATTCATCAGTTTTCGACGGAATCCATTTTTCGTCGAAAAACTTCACAAAATCAATTTCTTTTGCATTTATTTTATTCATCAGTTTTCGACGAAATTCTTTTTCCGTCGAAAAACTTCACAAAATCAATTTCTTTTTCCTTAATTTTATTCATACATTTTCGACGGAATACATTTTCCATCAAAAAACTTCGACGGAATCCATTTTCCGTCGTAAAACTTCGCAAAATCAATTTCTTTTGCATTTATTTTATTCATCCATTTTCGACGGTATCCATTTTCCGTCGAAAAACTTCAAAATATCAATTTTTTTTGCATTTATTTTGTTCATCAGTTTTCGACGAAATCCGTTTTCCGTCAAAAAACTTCACAAAATCAATTTCTTTTGCATTTATTTTATTCATCAATTTTCGACGGAATCCATTTTCCATCGAAAAACTTCACAATATCAATTTCTTTTGCATTTATTTTGTTCATCAGTTTTCGACGAAATCCGTTTTCCGTCAAAAAACTTCACAAAATCAATTTCTTTTGCATTTATTTTATTCATCAATTTTCGACGGTATCCATTTTCCATCGAAAAACTTCACAAAATCATTTTATTTTGCATTTATTTTATTCATCAGTTTTCGAAGGAATCCATTTTCCATCGAAAAACTTCACAAAATCAATTTCTTTTGCATTTATTTTATTCATCAGTTTTCGATAAAATTCTTTTTCCGTCGAAAAACTTCACAAAATCAATTTCTTTTGCATTTATTTTATTCATCAGTTTTCGACGGAATTCATTTTCCGTCGAAAAACTTCACAAAATCAATTTCTTTTACATATATTTTATTCGTCAGTTTTCGACGAAATCCATTTTCAATCGAAAAACATCACAAAACCAATTTCTTTTGCATTTATTTTAATCATCAGTTTTCGACGGAATCCATTTTCCGTCGAAAAACTTCAAAAAATCAATTTCTTTTGCATTTATTTTTTTCATCAGTTTTCGACAAAATTCTTTTTCCGTCAAAAAACTTCACAAAATCAATTTCTTTTGCATTTATTTTATTCATCCATTTTCGACAGAAGTCGTTTTCCGTCCAAAAACTTCACAATATCAATTTCTTTTGCATTTATTTTATTCATCCATTTTCGACGGAATCCGTTTTCCGTAAAAAAAATTCACAAAATCAATTTCTTTTGCATTTATTTTATTCCTCAGTTTTCGATGGAATACATTTTCCGTCGAAAAACTTCACAAAATCAATTTCTTTTGCATTTATTTTATTCATCAGTTTTCGACGGAATCCATTTTCCGTCGAAAAACTTCACAAAATCAATTTCTTTTGCATTTATTTTTTTCATCAGTTTTCGACAAAATTCTTTTTCCGTCGAAAAACATCACAAAATCAATTTCTTTTGCATTTATTTTATTCATCCATTTTCAACGGAACTCGTTTTCCGTCAAAAAACTTCACAATATCAATTTCTTTTGCATTTATTTTATTCGTCCATTTTCGACGGAATCCGTTTTCCGTAAAAAAAAATTCACAAAATCAATTTCTTTTACATTTATTTTATTCATTCATTTTCTACGGAATTCATTTTCCATCAAAAATCTTCGACGAAATCCATTTTCAGTCGAAAAACTTCACAAAATCAATTTCTTTTGCATTTATTTTATTCATCAGTTTTCGACAAAATTCTTTTTCCGTCGAAAAACTTCTCAAAATCCATTTCTTTTGCATTTATTTTATTCATCCATTTTCGACGGAATCCGTTTTCCGTCAAAAAACTTCACAATATCAATTTCTTTTGCATTTATTTTATTCATCCATTTTCGACGGAATTCATTTTCCATCAAAAATCTTCGACGGAATCCATTTTCCGTCGAAAAACTTCACAAAATCAATTTCATTTGCATTTATTTTATTCATCAGTTTTCGACGGAATCCATTTTCTGTCAAAAATCTTCAACGGAATCCATTTTCCGTCGAAAAACTTCACAAAATCAATTTCTTTTGCATTTATTTTATTCATCCGTTTTAGACGGATTTCGTTTTCCGTCAAAAATCTTCGAGGAAATCCATTTTCGTCGAAAAACATCACAAAATCAATTTCTTTTGCATTTGTTTTATTCATCCATTTTCGACTGAATCCATTTTCCGTCAAAAAACTTCACAATATCAATTTCTTTTGCATTTATTTTATTCATCAGTTTTTGACGAAATCCGTTTTCCGCCAAAAAACTTCACAAATTCAATTTCTTTTGCATTTATTTTATTCATCCATTTTCGACGGAATTCATTTGCCGTCAAAAATCTTCGACGGAATCCATTTTCCGTCGTAAAACTTCACAAAATCAATTTCTTTTGCATTTATTTTATTCATCAGTTTTCGACGGAATCCATTTTTCGTCGAAAAACTTCACAAAATCAATTTCTTTTGCATTTATTTTATTCATCAGTTTTCGACGAAATTCTTTTTCCGTCGAAAAACTTCACAAAATCAATTTCTTTTTCCTTAATTTTATTCATACATTTTCGACGGAATACATTTTCCATCAAAAAACTTCGACGGAATCCATTTTCCGTCGTAAAACTTCGCAAAATCAATTTCTTTTGCATTTATTTTATTCATCCATTTTCGACGGTATCCATTTTCCGTCGAAAAACTTCAAAATATCAATTTCTTTTGCATTTATTTTGTTCATCAGTTTTCGACGAAATCCTTTTTCCGTCGAAAAACTTCACAAAATCAATTTCTTTTGCATTTATTTTATTCATCAATTTTCGACGGAATCCATTTTCCATCGAAAAACTTCACAATATCAATTTCTTTTGCATTTATTTTGTTCATCAGTTTTCGACGAAATCCGTTTTCCGTCAAAAAACTTCACAAAATCAATTTCTTTTGCATTTATTTTATTCATCAATTTTCGACGGTATCCATTTTCCATCGAAAAACTTCACAAAATCATTTTATTTTGCATTTATTTTATTCATCAGTTTTCGAAGGAATCCATTTTCCATCGAAAAACTTCACAAAATCAATTTCTTTTGCATTTATTTTATTCATCAGTTTTCGATAAAATTCTTTTTCCGTCGAAAAACTTCACAAAATCAATTTCTTTTGCATTTATTTTATTCATCAGTTTTCGACGGAATTCATTTTCCGTCGAAAAACTTCACAAAATCAATTTCTTTTACATATATTTTATTCGTCAGTTTTCGACGGAATCCATTTTCAATCGAAAAACATCACAAAACCAATTTCTTTTGCATTTATTTTAAACATCAGTTTTCGACGGAATCCATTTTCCGTCGAAAAACTTCAAAAAATCAATTTCTTTTGCATTTATTTTTTTCATCAGTTTTCGACAAAATTCTTTTTCCGTCAAAACACTTCACAAAATCAATTTCTTTTGCATTTATTTTATTCATCCATTTTCGACGGAACTCGTTTTCCGTCAAAAAACTTCACAATATCAATTTCTTTTGCATTTATTTTATTCATCCATTTTCGACGGAATCCGTTTTCCGTAAAAAAAATTCACAAAATCAATTTCTTTTGCATTTATTTTATTCCTCAATTTTCGATGGAATACGTTTTCCGTCGAAAAACTTCACAAAATCAATTTCTTTTGCATTTATTTTATTCATCAGTTTTCGACGGAATCCATTTTCCGTCGAAAAACTTCACAAAATCAATTTCTTTTGCATTTATTTTTTTCATCAGTTTTCGACAAAATTCTTTTTCCGTCGAAAAACATCACAAAATCAATTTCTTTTGCATTTATTTTATTCATCCATTTTCAACGGAACTCGTTTTCCGTCAAAAAACTTCACAATATCAATTTCTTTTGCATTTATTTTATTCGTCCATTTTCGACGGAATCCGTTTTCCGTAAAAAAAATTCACAAAATCAATTTCTTTTACATTTATTTTATTCATTCATTTTCTACGGAATTCATTTTCCGTCAAAAATCTTCGACGAAATCCATTTTCAGTCGAAAAACTTCACAAAATCAATTTCTTTTGCATTTATTTTATTCATCAGTTTTCGACAAAATTCTTTTTCCGTCGAAAAACTTCTCAAAATCCATTTCTTTTGCATTTATTTTATTCATCCATTTTCGACGGAATCCGTTTTCCGTCAAAAAACTTCACAATATCAATTTCTTTTGCATTTATTTTATTCATCCATTTTCGACGGAATCCGTTTTCCGTCAAAAACTTCACAAAATCAATTTCTTTTGCATTTATTTTATTCACCAGTTTTCGATGAAATTCTTTTTCCGTCGAAAAACTTCACAAAAAGAATTTATTTTGCAATTTATTTTATTCATATGTTTTAGACGGAATTCGTTTTCCTTCAAAAATCTTCGACGAAATCCATTTTCGTCGAAAAACTTCACAAAGTCCATTTCTTTTGCATTTATTTTATTCACCCATTTTCGACGGAATCCGTTTTCGTCAAAAAACTTTATAATATCAATTTCTTTTGCATTTATTTTATTCATCCATTTTCTACGGAATCCGTTTTCCGTCAAAAAACTTCACAATATCAATTTCTTTTGAATTTATTTTATTCATTCATTTTCGACGGAATTCATTTTCCGTCCAAAATCTTCGTCGGAATCCATTTTACGTCGAAAAACTTCACAAAATCAATTTCTTTTGCATTTATTTTATTCATCCATTTTCGACGGAATTCATTTTCCGTCAAAAATCTTCACAAAATCAATTTCTTTTGCATTTTTTTTATTCACCAGTTTTCGACGAAATTCTTTTTCCGTCGAAAAACTTCACAAAAAGAATTTCTTTTGCAATTTATTTTATTCATCTGTTTTAGACTTAATTCGTTTTCCTTCAAAAATCTTCGATGAAATCCATTTTCGTCGAAAAACTTCACAAAATCCATTTCTTTTGCATTTATTTTATTCATCCATTTTCGACGGAATCCGTTTTCGTCAAAAAACTTCACAATATCAATTTCTTTTGCATATATTTTATTCATCCATTTTCTACGGAAACCGTTTTCCGTCAAAAAACTTCACAAAATCAATTTCTTTTGCATTTATTTTATTCATCCATTTTCGACGGAATTCATTTTCCGTCAAAAATCTTCGACGGAATCCATTTTTCGTCGAAAAACTTCAAAAAATCAATTTCTTTTGCATTTATTTTATTCATCAGTTTTCGACGGAATCCATTTTCCGTCGAAAAACTTCACAAAATCAATTTATATTGCATTTATTTTATTCATCCATTTTCGACGGAACTCGTTTTCCGTCAAAAAACTTCACAATATCCATTTCTTTTGCATTTATTTTATTCATCCATTTTCGACGGAATCCGTTTTCCATAAAAAAACTTCACAAAATCAATTTCTTTTGCATTTATTTTATTCATACATTTTCGACGGAATTCATTTTCCATCAAAAATCTTCGACGGAATCCATTTTCCGTCGAAAAACTTCACAAAATCCATTTCATTTGCATTTATTTTATTCATCAGTTTTCGACGGAATCCATTTTCCGTCGAAAAACTTCACAATATCAATTTTTTAGCATTTATTTTTATTCATCCACTTTCGAAGGAATCCGTTTTCCATCAAAAAACTTCACAAAATCAATTTCTTTTGCATTTATTTTATTCATCCATTTTCGACGGAATTCATTTTCCGTCAAAAATCTTCGACGGAATCCATTTTCCGTCGAAAAACTCACAAAATCAATTTCTTTTGCATTTATTTTATTCATCAGTTTTCGACGGAATCCATTTTCTGTCGAAAAACTTCACAAAATCAATTTCTTTTACATTTATTTTATTCATCAATTTTCGACGGAATCCATTTTCCGTCAAAAAAATCACAAAATCAATTTCTTTTGCATTTATTTTATTCATCCATTTTCGACGAAATCCATTTTTGTCGAAAAACTTCACAAAATCAATTTCTTTTGCATTTATTTTATTCGTCAGTTTTCGACGGAATCCATTTTCCATTGAAAAACTTCACAAAATCAATTTCTTTTGCATTTATTTTATTCATTAGTTTTCGACGGAATCCATTTTCCGTCGAAAAGCTTCACAAAATCAATTTCTTTTGCATTTATTTTTTTCATCAGTTTTCGACAAAATTCTTTTTCCGTCGAAAAACTTCACAAAATCAATTTCTTTTGCATTTATTTTATTCATCCATTTTCGATGGAACTCGTTTTCCGTCAAAAAACTTCACAATATCAATTTCTTTTGCATTTATTTTATTCATCCATTTTCAACGGAATCCGTTTTCCGTAAAAAAAAATTCACAAAATCAATTTCTTTTACATTTATTTTATTCATCCATTTTCGACGGAATTCATTTTCCGTCAAAATTCTTCGACGGAATCCATTTTCAGTCGAAAAACTTCACAAAATCAATTTCATTTGCATTTTTTTTATTCATCCATTTTCGACGGAATTCATTTTCCATCAAAAATCTTCGACGGAATCCATTTTCCGTCGAAAAACTTCACAAAATCAATTTCATTTGCATTTATTTTATTCATCAGTTTTCGACGGAATCCATTTTCTGTCAAAAATCTTCAACGGAATCCATTTTCCGTCGAAAAACTTCACAAAATGAATTTCTTTTGCAATTTATTTTATTCATCCGTTTTAGACGGATTTCGTTTTCCGTCAAAAATCTTCGAGGAAATCCATTTTCGTCGAAAAACATCACAAAATCAATTTCTTTTGCATTTGTTTTATTCATCCATTTTCGACTGAATCCATTTTCCGTCAAAAAACTTCACAATATCAATTTCTTTTGCATTTATTTTATTCATCAGTTTTTGACGAAATCCGTTTTCCGCCAAAAAACTTCACAAATTCAATTTCTTTTGCATTTATTTTATTCATCCATTTTCGACGGAATTCATTTGCCGTCAAAAATCTTCGACGGAATCCATTTTCCGTCGTAAAACTTCACAAAATCAATTTCTTTTGCATTTATTTTATTCATCAGTTTTCGACGGAATCCATTTTTCGTCGAAAAACTTCACAAAATCAATTTCTTTTGCATTTATTTTATTCATCAGTTTTCGACGAAATTCTTTTTCCGTCGAAAAACTTCACAAAATCAATTTCTTTTTCCTTAATTTTATTCATACATTTTCGACGGAATACATTTTCCATCAAAAAACTTCGACGGAATCCATTTTCCGTCGTAAAACTTCGCAAAATCAATTTCTTTTGCATTTATTTTATTCATCCATTTTTGACGGTATCCATTTTCCGTCGAAAAACTTCAAAATATCAATTTCTTTTGCATTTATTTTATTCATCAGTTTTCGACGAAATTCTTTTTCCGTCGAAAAACTTCACAAAATCAATTTCTTTTGCATTTATTTTATTCATCAATTTTCGACGGAATCCATTTTCCTTCGAAAAACTTCACAATATCAATTTCTTTTGCATTTATTTTGTTCATCAGTTTTCGACGAAATCCGTTTTCCGTCAAAAAACTTCAAAAAATCAATTTCTTTTGCATTTATTTTATTCATCAATTTTCGACGGTATCCATTTTCCATCGAAAAACTTCACAAAATCATTTTATTTTGCATTTATTTTATTCATCAGTTTTCGAAGGAATCCATTTTCCGTCGAAAAACTTCACAAAATCAATTTCTTTTGCATTTATTTTATTCATCAGTTTTCGATAAAATTCTTTTTCCGTCGAAAAACTTCACAAAATCAATTTCTTTTGCATTTATTTTATTCATCAGTTTTCGACGGAATTCATTTTCCGTCGAAAAACTTCACAAAATCAATTTCTTTTACATTTATTTTATTCGTCAGTTTTCGACGGAATCCATTTTCAATCGAAAAACATCACAAAACCAATTTCTTTTGCATTTATTTTAATCATCAGTTTTCGACGGAATCCATTTTCCGTCGAAAAACTTCAAAAAATCAATTTCTTTTGCATTTATTTTTTTCATCAGTTTTCGACAAAATTCTTTTTCCGTCAAAAAACTTCACAAAATCAATTTCTTTTGCATTTATTTTATTCATCCATTTTCGACGGAACTCGTTTTCCGTCAAAAAACTTCACAATATCAATTTCTTTTGCATTTATTTTATTCATCCATTTTCGACGGAATCCGTTTTCCGTAAAAAAAATTCACAAAATCAATTTCTTTTGCATTTATTTTATTCCTCAGTTTTCGATGGAATACATTTTCCGTCGAAAAACTTCACAAAATCAATTTCTTTTGCATTTATTTTTTTCATCAGTTTTCGACAAAATTCTTTTTCCGTCGAAAAACATCACAAAATCAATTTCTTTTGCATTTATTTTATTCATCCATTTTCAACGGAACTCGTTTTCCGTCAAAAAACTTCACAATATCAATTTCTTTTGCATTTATTTTATTCGTCCATTTTCGACGGAATCCGTTTTCCGTAAAAAAAAATTCACAAAATCAATTTCTTTTACATTTATTTTATTCATTCATTTTCTACGGAATTCATTTTCCATCAAAAATCTTCGACGAAATCCATTTTCAGTCGAAAAACTTCACAAAATCAATTTCTTTTGTATTTATTTTATTCATCAGTTTTCGACAAAATTCTTTTTCCGTCGAAAAACTTCTCAAAATCCATTTCTTTTGCATTTATTTTATTCATCCATTTTCGACGGAATCCGTTTTCCGTCAAAAAACTTCACAATATCAATTTCTTTTGCATTTATTTTATTCATCCTTTTTCGACGGAATCCGTTTTCCGTCAAAAAACTTCACAAAATCATTTTCTTTTGCATTTATTTTATTCACCAGTTTTCGATGAAATTCTTTTTCCGTCGAAAAACTTCACAAAAAGAATTTATTTTGCAATTTATTTTATTCATATGTTTTAGACGGAATTCGTTTTCCTTCAAAAATCTTCGACGAAATCCATTTTCGTCGAAAAACTTCACAAAGTCCATTTCTTTTGCATTTATTTTATTCATCCATTTTCGACGGAATCCGTTTTCGTCAAAAAACTTTACAATATCAATTTATTTTGCATTTATTTTATTCATCCATTTTCTACGGAATCCGTTTTCCGTCAAAAAACTTCACAAAATCAATTTCTTTTGCATTTATTTTATTCATTCATTTTCGACGGAATTCATTTTCCGTCCAAAATCTTCGTCAGAATCCATTTTTCGTCGAAAAACTTCACAAAATCAATTTCTTTTGCATTTATTTTATTCATCAGTTTTCGACGGAATCCATTTTCCGTCGAAAAACTTCACAAAATCAATTTCTTTTGCATTTATTTTATTCACCAGTTTTCGACGAAATTCTTTTTCCGTCGAAAAACTTCACAAAAAGAATTTCTTTTGCAATTTATTTTATTCATCTGTTTTAGACGGAATTCGTTTTCCTTCAAAAATCTTCGACGAAATCCATTTTCGTCGAAAAACTTCACAAAATCCATTTCTTTTGCATTTATTTTATTCATCCATTTTCGACGGAATCCGTTTTCGTCAAAAAACTTCACAATATCAATTTCTTTTGCATATATTTTATTCATCCATTTTCTACGGAAACCGTTTTCCGTCAAAAAACTTCACAAAATCAATTTCTTTTGCATTTATTTTATTCATCCATTTTCGACGGAATTCATTTTCCGTCAAAAATCTTCGACGGAATCCATTTTTCGTCGAAAAACTTCAAAAAATCAATTTCTTTTGCATTTATTTTATTCATCAGTTTTCGACGGAATCCATTTTCCGTCGAAAAACTTCACAAAATCAATTTATATTGCATTTATTTTATTCATCCATTTTCGACGGAACTCGTTTTCCGTCAAAAAACTTCACAATATCCATTTCTTTTGCATTTATTTTATTCATCCATTTTCGACGGAATCCGTTTTCCATAAAAAAACTTCACAAAATCAATTTCTTTTGCATTTATTTTATTCATACATTTTCGACGGAATTCATTTTCCATCAAAAATCTTCGACGGAATCCATTTTCCGTCGAAAAACTTCACAAAATCCATTTCATTTGCATTTATTTTATTCATCAGTTTTCGACGGAATCCATTTTCCGTCGAAAAACTTCACAATATCAATTTTTTAGCATTTATTTTTATTCATCCATTTTCGAAGGAATCCGTTTTCCATCAAAAAACTTCACAAAATCAATTTCTTTTGCATTTATTTTATTCATCCATTTTCGACGGAATTCATTTTCCGTCAAAAATCTTCGACGGAATCCATTTTCCGTCGAAAAACTTCACAAAATCAATTTCTTTTGCATTTATTTTATTCATCAGTTTTCGACGGAATCCATTTTCCGTCGAAAAACTTCACAAAATCAATTTCTTTTGCATTTATTTTATTCATCAATTTTCGACGGAATCCATTTTCCGTCAAAAAAATCACAAAATCAATTTCTTTTGCATTTATTTTATTCATCCATTTTAGACGAAATCCATTTTTGTCGAAAAACTTCACAAAATCAATTTCTTTTGCATTTATTTTATTCGTCAGTTTTCGACGGAATCCATTTTCCATTGAAAAACTTCACAAAATCAATTTCTTTTGCATTTATTTTATTCATCAGTTTTCGACGGAATCCATTTTCCGTCGAAAAGCTTCACAAAATCAATTTCTTTTGCATTTATTTTTTTCATCAGTTTTCGACAAAATTCTTTTTCCGTCGAAAAACTTCACAAAATCAATTTCTTTTGCATTTATTTTATTCATCCATTTTCGATGGAACTCGTTTTCCGTCAAAAAACTTCACAATATCAATTTCTTTTGCATTTATTTTATTCATCCATTTTCAACGGAATCCGTTTTCCGTAAAAAAAAATTCACAAAATCAATTTCTTTTACATTTATTTTATTCATCCATTTTCGACGGAATTCATTTTCCGTCAAAATTCTTCGACGGAATCCATTTTCAGTCGAAAAACTTCACAAAATCAATTTCATTTGCATTTTTTTTATTCATCCATTTTCGACGGAATTCATTTTCCATCAAAAATCTTCGACGGAATCCATTTTCCGTCGAAAAACTTCACAAAATCAATTTCATTTGCATTTATTTTATTCATCAGTTTTCGACGGAATCCATTTTCTGTCAAAAATCTTCAACGGAATCCATTTTCCGTCGAAAAACTTCACAAAATGAATTTCTTTTGCAATTTATTTTATTCATCCGTTTTAGACGGATTTCGTTTTCCGTCAAAAATCTTCGAGGAAATCCATTTTCGTCGAAAAACATCACAAAATCAATTTCTTTTGCATTTGTTTTATTCATCCATTTTCGACTGAATCCATTTTCCGTCAAAAAACTTCACAATATCAATTTCTTTTGCATTTATTTTATTCATCAGTTTTTGACGAAATCCGTTTTCCGCCAAAAAACTTCACAAATTCAATTTCTTTTGCATTTATTTTATTCATCCATTTTCGACGGAATTCATTTTGCCGTCAAAAATCTTCGACGGAATCCATTTTCCGTCGTAAAACTTCACAAAATCAATTTCTTTTGCATTTATTTTATTCATCAGTTTTCGACGGAATCCATTTTTCGTCGAAAAACTTCACAAAATCAATTTCTTTTGCATTTATTTTATTCATCAGTTTTCGACGAAATTCTTTTTCCGTCGAAAAACTTCACAAAATCAATTTCTTTTTCCTTAATTTTATTCATACATTTTCGACGGAATACATTTTCCATCAAAAAACTTCGACGGAATCCATTTTCCGTCGTAAAACTTCGCAAAATCAATTTCTTTTGCATTTATTTTATTCATCCATTTTTGACGGTATCCATTTTCCGTCGAAAAACTTCAAAATATCAATTTCTTTTGCATTTATTTTATTCATCAGTTTTCGACGAAATTCTTTTTCCGTCGAAAAACTTCACAAAATCAATTTCTTTTGCATTTATTTTATTCATCAATTTTCGACGGAATCCATTTTCCATCGAAAAACTTCACAATATCAATTTCTTTTGCATTTATTTTGTTCATCAGTTTTCGACGAAATCCGTTTTCCGTCAAAAAACTTCACAAAATCAATTTCTTTTGCATTTATTTTATTCATCAATTTTCGACGGTATCCATTTTCCATCGAAAAACTTCACAAAATCATTTTATTTTGCATTTATTTTATTCATCAGTTTTCGAAGGAATCCATTTTCCGTCGAAAAACTTCACAAAATCAATTTCTTTTGCATTTATTTTATTCATCAGTTTTCGATAAAATTCTTTTTCCGTCGAAAAACTTCACAAAATCAATTTCTTTTGCATTTATTTTATTCATCAGTTTTCGACGGAATTCATTTTCCGTCGAAAAACTTCACAAAATCAATTTCTTTTACATTTATTTTATTCGTCAGTTTTCGACGGAATCCATTTTCAATCGAAAAACATCACAAAACCAATTTCTTTTGCATTTATTTTAATCATCAGTTTTCGACGGAATCCATTTTCCGTCGAAAAACTTCACAAAATCAATTTCTTTTGCATTTATTTTTTTCATCAGTTTTCGACGAAATTCTTTTTCCGTCAAAAAACTTCACAAAATCAATTTCTTTTGCATTTATTTTATTCATCCATTTTCGACGGAACTCGTTTTCCGTCAAAAAACTTCACAATATCAATTTCTTTTGCATTTATTTTATTCATCCATTTTCGACGGAATCCGTTTTCCGTAAAAAAAATTCACAAAATCAATTTCTTTTGCATTTATTTTATTCATCCATTTTCGATGGAACTCGTTTTCCGTCAAAAAACTTCACAATATCAATTTCTTTTGCATTTATTTTATTCATCCATTTTCAACGGAATCCGTTTTCCGTAAAAAAAAATTCACAAAATCAATTTCTTTTACATTTATTTTATTCATCCATTTTCGACGGAATTCATTTTCCGTCAAAATTCTTCGACGGAATCCATTTTCAGTCGAAAAACTTCACAAAATCAATTTCATTTGCATTTTTTTTATTCATCCATTTTCGACGGAATTCATTTTCCATCAAAAATCTTCGACGGAATCCATTTTCCGTCGAAAAACTTCACAAAATCAATTTCATTTGCATTTATTTTATTCATCAGTTTTCGACGGAATCCATTTTCTGTCAAAAATCTTCAACGGAATCCATTTTCCGTCGAAAAACTTCACAAAATGAATTTCTTTTGCAATTTATTTTATTCATCCGTTTTAGACGGATTTCGTTTTCCGTCAAAAATCTTCGAGGAAATCCATTTTCGTCGAAAAACATCACAAAATCAATTTCTTTTGCATTTGTTTTATTCATCCATTTTCGACTGAATCCATTTTCCGTCAAAAAACTTCACAATATCAATTTCTTTTGCATTTATTTTATTCATCAGTTTTTGACGAAATCCGTTTTCCGCCAAAAAACTTCACAAATTCAATTTCTTTTGCATTTATTTTATTCATCCATTTTCGACGGAATTCATTTTGCCGTCAAAAATCTTCGACGGAATCCATTTTCCGTCGTAAAACTTCACAAAATCAATTTCTTTTGCATTTATTTTATTCATCCATTTTCGATGGAACTCGTTTTCCGTCAAAAAACTTCACAATATCAATTTCTTTTGCATTTATTTTATTCATCCATTTTCAACGGAATCCGTTTTCCGTAAAAAAAAATTCACAAAATCAATTTCTTTTACATTTATTTTATTCATCCATTTTCGACGGAATTCATTTTCCGTCAAAATTCTTCGACGGAATCCATTTTCAGTCGAAAAACTTCACAAAATCAATTTCATTTGCATTTTTTTTATTCATCCATTTTCGACGGAATTCATTTTCCATCAAAAATCTTCGACGGAATCCATTTTCCGTCGAAAAACTTCACAAAATCAATTTCATTTGCATTTATTTTATTCATCAGTTTTCGACGGAATCCATTTTCTGTCAAAAATCTTCAACGGAATCCATTTTCCGTCGAAAAACTTCACAAAATGAATTTCTTTTGCAATTTATTTTATTCATCCGTTTTAGACGGATTTCGTTTTCCGTCAAAAATCTTCGAGGAAATCCATTTTCGTCGAAAAACATCACAAAATCAATTTCTTTTGCATTTGTTTTATTCATCCATTTTCGACTGAATCCATTTTCCGTCAAAAAACTTCACAATATCAATTTCTTTTGCATTTATTTTATTCATCAGTTTTTGACGAAATCCGTTTTCCGCCAAAAAACTTCACAAATTCAATTTCTTTTGCATTTATTTTATTCATCCATTTTCGACGGAATTCATTTTGCCGTCAAAAATCTTCGACGGAATCCATTTTCCGTCGTAAAACTTCACAAAATCAATTTCTTTTGCATTTATTTTATTCATCAGTTTTCGACGGAATCCATTTTTCGTCGAAAAACTTCACAAAATCAATTTCTTTTGCATTTATTTTATTCATCAGTTTTCGACGAAATTCTTTTTCCGTCGAAAAACTTCACAAAATCAATTTCTTTTTCCTTAATTTTATTCATACATTTTCGACGGAATACATTTTCCATCAAAAAACTTCGACGGAATCCATTTTCCGTCGTAAAACTTCGCAAAATCAATTTCTTTTGCATTTATTTTATTCATCCATTTTTGACGGTATCCATTTTCCGTCGAAAAACTTCAAAATATCAATTTCTTTTGCATTTATTTTATTCATCAGTTTTCGACGAAATTCTTTTTCCGTCAAAAAACTTCACAAAATCAATTTCTTTTGCATTTATTTTATTCATCAATTTTCGACGGAATCCATTTTCCATCGAAAAACTTCACAATATCAATTTCTTTTGCATTTATTTTGTTCATCAGTTTTCGACGAAATCCGTTTTCCGTCAAAAAACTTCACAAAATCAATTTCTTTTGCATTTATTTTATTCATCAATTTTCGACGGTATCCATTTTCCATCGAAAAACTTCACAAAATCATTTTATTTTGCATTTATTTTATTCATCAGTTTTCGAAGGAATCCATTTTCCGTCGAAAAACTTCACAAAATCAATTTCTTTTGCATTTATTTTATTCATCAGTTTTCGATAAAATTCTTTTTCCGTCGAAAAACTTCACAAAATCAATTTCTTTTGCATTTATTTTATTCATCAGTTTTCGACGGAATTCATTTTCCGTCGAAAAACTTCACAAAATCAATTTCTTTTACATTTATTTTATTCGTCAGTTTTCGACGGAATCCATTTTCAATCGAAAAACATCACAAAACCAATTTCTTTTGCATTTATTTTAATCATCAGTTTTCGACGGAATCCATTTTCCGTCGAAAAACTTCAAAAAATCAATTTCTTTTGCATTTATTTTTTTCATCAGTTTTCCACGAAATTCTTTTTCCGTCAAAAAACTTCACAAAATCAATTTCTTTTGCATTTATTTTATTCATCCATTTTCGACGGAACTCGTTTTCCGTCAAAAAACTTCACAATATCAATTTCTTTTGCATTTATTTTATTCATCCATTTTCGACGGAATCCGTTTTCCGTAAAAAAAATTCACAAAATCAATTTCTTTTGCATTTATTTTATTCCTCAGTTTTCGATGGAATACATTTTCCGTCGAAAAACTTCACAAAATCAATTTCTTTTGCATTTATTTTTTTCATCAGTTTTCGACAAAATTCTTTTTCCGTCGAAAAACTTCACAAAATCAATTTCTTTTGCATTTATTTTATTCATCCATTTTCAACGGAACTCGTTTTCCGTCAAAAAACTTCACAATATCAATTTCTTTTGCATTTATTTTATTCGTCCATTTTCGACGGAATCCGTTTTCCGTAAAAAAAAATTCACAAAATCAATTTCTTTTACATTTATTTTATTCATTCATTTTCTACGGAATTCATTTTCCATCAAAAATCTTCGACGAAATCCATTTTCAGTCGAAAAACTTCACAAAATCAATTTCTTTTGCATTTATTTTATTCATCAGTTTTCGACAAAATTCTTTTTCCGTCGAAAAACTTCTCAAAATCCATTTCTTTTGCATTTATTTTATTCATCCATTTTCGACGGAATCCGTTTTCCGTCAAAAAACTTCACAATATCAATTTCTTTTGCATTTATTTTATTCATCCATTTTCGACGGAATCCGTTTTCCGTCAAAAAACTTCACAAAATCAATTTCTTTTGCATTTATTTTATTCACCAGTTTTCGATGAAATTCTTTTTCCGTCGAAAAACTTCACAAAAAGAATTTATTTTGCAATTTATTTTATTCATATGTTTTTGACGGAATTCGTTTTCCTTCAAAAATCTTCGACGAAATCCATTTTCGTCGAAAAACTTCACAAAGTCCATTTCTTTTGCATTTATTTTATTCACCCATTTTCGACGGAATCCGTTTTCGTCAAAAAACTTTACAATATCAATTTATTTTTCATTTATTTTATTCATCCATTTTCTACGGAATCCGTTTTCCGTCAAAAAACTTCACAAAATCAATTTCTTTTGCATTTATTTTATTCATTCATTTTCGACGGAATTCATTTTCCGTCCAAAATCTTCGTCAGAATCCATTTTTCGTCGAAAAACTTCACAAAATCAATTTCTTTTGCATTTATTTTATTCATCAGTTTTCGACGGAATCCATTTTCCGTCGAAAAACTTCACAAAATCAATTTCTTTTGCATTTATTTTATTCACCAGTTTTCGACGAAATTCTTTTTCCGTCGAAAAACTTCACAAAAAGAATTTCTTTTGCAATTTATTTTATTCATCTGTTTTAGACTTAATTCGTTTTCCTTCAAAAATCTTCGATGAAATCCATTTTCGTCGAAAAACTTCACAAAATCCATTTCTTTTGCATTTATTTTATTCATCCATTTTCGACGGAATCCGTTTTCGTCAAAAAACTTCACAATATCAATTTCTTTTGCATTTATTTTATTCATCCATTTTCTACGGAAACCGTTTTCCGTCAAAAAACTTCACAAAATCAATTTCTTTTGCATTTATTTTATTCACCCATTTTCGACGGAATTCATTTTCCGTCAAAAGTCTTCGACGGAATCCATTTTTCGTCGAAAAACTTCAAAAAATCAATTTCTTTTGCATTTATTTTATTCATCAGTTTTCGACGGAATCCATTTTCCGTCGAAAAACTTCACAAAATCAATTTATATTGCATTTATTTTATTCATCCATTTTCGACGGAACTCGTTTTCCGTCAAAAAACTTCACAATATCCATTTCTTTTGCATTTATTTTATTCATCCATTTTCGACGGAATCCGTTTTCCATAAAAAAAACTTCACAAAATCAATTTCTTTTGCATTTATTTTATTCATACATTTTCGACGGAATTCATTTTCCATCAAAAATCTTCGATGGAATCCATTTTCCGTCGAAAAACTTCACAAAATCCATTTCATTTGCATTTATTTTATTCATCCGTTTTCGATGGAATTCATTTTCCGTCAAAAATCTTCGACGGAATCCATTTTCCGTCGAAAAACTTCACAATATCAATTTTTCAGCATTTATTTTTATTCATCCATTTTCGACGGAATCCGTTTTCCATCAAAAAACTTCACAAAATCAATTTCTTTTGCATTTATTTTATTCATCCATTTTCGACGGAATTCATTTTCCGTCAAAAATCTTCGACGGAATCCATTTTCCGTCGAAAAACTTCACAAAATCAATTTCTTTTGCATTTATTTTATTCATCAGTTTTCGATGGAATCCATTTTCCGTCGAAAAACTTCACAAAATCAATTTCTTTTGCATTTATTTTATTCATCAATTTTCGACGGAATCCATTTTCCGTCAAAAAAATCACAAAATCAATTTCTTTTGCATTTATTTTATTCATCCATTTTCGACGAAATCCATTTTTGTCGAAAAACTTCACAAAATCAATTTCTTTTGCATTTATTTTATTCGTCAGTTTTCGACGGAATCCATTTTCCATTGAAAAACTTCACAAAATCAATTTCTTTTGCATTTATTTTATTCATCAGTTTTCGACGGAATCCATTTTCCGTCGAAAAGCTTCACAAAATCAATTTCTTTTGCATTTATTTTTTTCTTCAGTTTTCGACAAAATTCTTTTTCCGTCGAAAAACTTCACAAAATCAATTTCTTTTGCTTTTATTTTATTCATCCATTTTCGATGGAACTCGTTTTCCGTCAAAAAACTTCACAATATCAATTTCTTTTGCATTTATTTTATTCATCCATTTTCGACGGAATCCGTTTTCCGTAAAAAAAAATTCTCAAAATCAATTTCTTTTACATTTATTTTATTCATCCGTTTTCGATGGAATTCATTTTCCGTCAAAAATCTTCGACGGAATCCATTTTCGTCAAAAAACTTATACTGAATCCATTTTCAGTCGAAAAACTTCACAAAATCAATTTCTTTTGCATTTACTTTATTTAGCAGTTTTCGACGAAATTCTATTTCCATCGAAAAACTTCACAAAAAGAATTTCTTTTGCAATTTATTTTATTCATATGTTTTAGACGGAATTCGTTTTCCTTCAAAAATCTTCGACGAAATCCATTTTCGTCGAAAAACTTCATAATGTCCATTTCTTTTGCATTTATTTTATTTATCCATTTTCGACGGAATCCGTTTTCGTCAAAAAACTTCACAATATCAATTTCTTTTGCATTTATTTTATTCATCCATTTTCTACGGAAACCGTTTTCCGTCAAAAAACTTCACAAAATCAATTTCTTTTGCATTTATTTTATTCACCCATTTTCGACGGAATTCATTTTCCGTCAAAAGTCTTCGACGGAATCCATTTTTCGTCGAAAAACTTCAAAAAATCAATTTCTTTTGCATTTATTTTATTCATCAGTTTTCGACGGAATCCATTTTCCGTCGAAAAACTTCACAAAATCAATTTATATTGCATTTATTTTATTCATCCATTTTCGACGGAACTCGTTTTCCGTCAAAAAACTTCACAATATCCATTTCTTTTGCATTTATTTTATTCATCCATTTTCGACGGAATCCGTTTTCCATAAAAAAAACTTCACAAAATCAATTTCTTTTGCATTTATTTTATTCATACATTTTCGACGGAATTCATTTTCCATCAAAAATCTTCGATGGAATCCATTTTCCGTCGAAAAACTTCACAAAATCCATTTCATTTGCATTTATTTTATTCATCAGTTTTCGACGGAATCCATTTTCCGTTGAAAAACTTCACAATATCAATTTTTTAGCATTTATTTTTATTCATCCATTTTCGACGGAATCCGTTTTCCATCAAAAAACTTCACAAAATCAATTTCTTTTGCATTTATTTTATTCATCCATTTTCGACGGAATTCATTTTCCGTCAAAAATCTTCGACGGAATCCATTTTCCGTCGAAAAACTTCACAAAATCAATTTCTTTTGCATTTATTTTATTCATCAGTTTTCGACGGAATCCATTTTCCGTCGAAAAACTTCACAAAATCAATTTCTTTTGCATTTATTTTATTCATCAATTTTCGACGGAATCCATTTTCCGTCAAAAAAATCACAAAATCAATTTCTTTTGCATTTATTTTATTCATCCATTTTCGACGAAATCCACTTTCGTCGAAAAACTTCACAAAATCAATTTCTTTTGCATTTATTTTATTCGTCAGTTTTCGACGGAATCCATTTTCCATTGAAAAACTTCACAAAATCAATTTCTTTTGCATTTATTTTATTCATCAGTTTTCGACGGAATCCATTTTCCGTCGAAAAGCTTCACAAAATCAATTTCTTTTGCATTTATTTTTTTCTTCAGTTTTCGACAAAATTCTTTTTCCGTCGAAAAACTTCACAAAATCAATTTCTTTTGCTTTTATTTTATTCATCCATTTTCGATGGAACTCGTTTTCCGTCAAAAAACTTCACAATATCAATTTCTTTTGCATTTATTTTATTCATCCATTTTCGACGGAATCCGTTTTCCGTAAAAAAAAATTCTCAAAATCAATTTCTTTTACATTTATTTTATTCATCCATTTTCGACGGAATTCATTTTCCGTCAAAATTCTTCGACGGAATCCATTTTCAGTCGAAAAACTTCACAAAATCAATTTCTTTTGCATTTACTTTATTTAGCAGTTTTCGACGAAATTCTATTTCCATCGAAAAACTTCACAAAAAGAATTTCTTTTGCAATTTATTTTATTCATATGTTTTAGACGGAATTCGTTTTCCTTCAAAAATCTTCGACGAAATCCATTTTCGTCGAAAAACTTCATAATGTCCATTTCTTTTGCATTTATTTTATTCATCCATTTTCGACGGAATCCGTTTTCGTCAAAAAACTTCACAATATCAATTTCTTTTGCATTTATTTTATTCATCCATTTTCTACGGAATCCGTTTTCCGTCAAAAAACTTCACAAAATCAATTTCTTTTGCATTTATTTTATTCATCCATTTTCGACGGAATTTATTTTCCGTCAAAAATCTTCGACGGAATCCATTTTCCGTCGAAAAACTTCACAAAATCAATTTCTTTTGCATTTATTTTATTCATACATTTTCGACGGAATTCATTTTCCATCAAAAATCTTCGATGGAATCCATTTTCCGTCGAAAAACTTCACAAAATCCATTTCATTTGCATTTATTTTATTCATCAGTTTTCGACGGAATCCATTTTCCGTTGAAAAACTTCACAATATCAATTTTTTAGCATTTATTTTTATTCATCCATTTTCGACGGAATCCGTTTTCCATCAAAAAACTTCACAAAATCAATTTCTTTTGCATTTATTTTATTCATCCATTTTCGACGGAATTCATTTTCCGTCAAAAATCTTCGACGGAATCCATTTTCCGTCGAAAAACTTCACAAAATCAATTTCTTTTGCATTTATTTTATTCATCAGTTTTCGACGGAATCCATTTTCCGTCGAAAAACTTCACAAAATCAATTTCTTTTGCATTTATTTTATTCATCAATTTTCGACGGAATCCATTTTCCGTCAAAAAAATCACAAAATCAATTTCTTTTGCATTTATTTTATTCATCCATTTTCGACGAAATCCACTTTCGTCGAAAAACTTCACAAAATCAATTTCTTTTGCATTTATTTTATTCGTCAGTTTTCGACGGAATCCATTTTCCATTGAAAAACTTCACAAAATCAATTTCTTTTGCATTTATTTTATTCATCAGTTTTCGACGGAATCCATTTTCCGTCGAAAAGCTTCACAAAATCAATTTCTTTTGCATTTATTTTTTTCTTCAGTTTTCGACAAAATTCTTTTTCCGTCGAAAAACTTCACAAAATCAATTTCTTTTGCTTTTATTTTATTCATCCATTTTCGATGGAACTCGTTTTCCGTCAAAAAACTTCACAATATCAATTTCTTTTGCATTTATTTTATTCATCCATTTTCGACGGAATCCGTTTTCCGTAAAAAAAAATTCTCAAAATCAATTTCTTTTACATTTATTTTATTCATCCATTTTCGACGGAATTCATTTTCCGTCAAAATTCTTCGACGGAATCCATTTTCAGTCGAAAAACTTCACAAAATCAATTTCTTTTGCATTTACTTTATTTAGCAGTTTTCGACGAAATTCTATTTCCATCGAAAAACTTCACAAAAAGAATTTCTTTTGCAATTTATTTTATTCATATGTTTTAGACGGAATTCGTTTTCCTTCAAAAATCTTCGACGAAATCCATTTTCGTCGAAAAACTTCATAATGTCCATTTCTTTTGCATTTATTTTATTTATCCATTTTCGACGGAATCCGTTTTCGTCAAAAAACTTCACAATATCAATTTCTTTTGCATTTATTTTATTCATCCATTTTCTACGGAATCCGTTTTCCGTCAAAAAACTTCACAAAATCAATTTCTTTTGCATTTATTTTATTCATCCATTTTCGACGGAATTTATTTTCCGTCAAAAATCTTCGACGGAATCCATTTTTCGTCGAAAAACTTCACAAAATCAATTTCTTTTGCATTTATTTTATTCATCAGTTTTCGACGGAATCCATTTTCCGTCGAAAAACATCACAAAATCAATTTCTTTTGCATTTATTTTATTCACCAGTTTTCGACGATATTCTTTTTCCGTCGAAAAACTTCAAAAAAAGAATTTCTTTTGCAATTTATTTTATTCATCTGTTTTAGACGGAATTCGTTTTCCTTCAAAAATCTTCGACGAAATCCATTTTCGTCGAAAAACTTCACAAAATCCATTTCTTTTGCATTTATTTTATTCATCCATTTTCGACGGAATCCGTTTTCGTCAAAAAACTTCACAACATCAATTTCTTTTGCATTTATTTTATTCATCCATTTTCTACGGAATCCGTTTTCCTTCAAAAAACTTCACAAAATCAATTTCTTTTGCATTTATTTTATTCATCCATTTTCGACGGAATTCATTTTCCGTCAAAAATCTTCGACGGAATCCATTTTTCGTCGAAAAACTTCACAAAATCAATTTCTTTTGCATTTATTTTATTCATCAGTTTTCGACGAAATCCATTTTCGTCGAAAAACTTCACAAAATCAATTTATATTGCATTTATTTTATTCATCCATTTTCGACGGAACTCGTTTTCCGTCAAAAAACTTCACAATATCCATTTCTTTTGCATTTATTTTATTCATCCATTTTCGACGGAATCCGTTTTCCGTAAAAAAACTTCACAAAATCAATTTCTTTTGCATTTATTTTATTCATCCATTTTCGACGGAATTCATTTTCCATCAAAAATCTTCGACGGAATCCATTTTCCGTCGAAAAACTTCACAAAATCAATTTCTTTTGCATTTATTTTATTCACCAGTTTTCGACGAAATTCTTTTTCCGTCGAAAAACTTCACAAAAAGAATTTCTTTTGCAATTTATTTTATTCATCTGTTTTAGACGGAATTCGTTTTCCTTCAAAAATCTTTGACGAAATCCATTTTCGTCGAAAAACTTCACAAAATCCATTTCTTTTGCATTTATTTTATTCATCCATTTTCGACAGAATCCGTTTTCGTCAAAAAACTTCACAATATCAATTTCTTTTGCATTTATTTTTTTCATCAGTTTTCGACAAAATTCTTTTTCCGTCGAAAAACTTCACAAAATCAATTTCTTTTGCATTTATTTTATTCATCCATTTTCGACGGAACTCGTTTTCCGTCAAAAAACTTCACAATATCAATTTCTTTTGCATTTATTTTATTCATCCATTTTCGACGGAATTCATTTTCCGTCAAAAATCTTCGACGGAATCCATTTTCAGTCGAAAAACTTCACAAAATCAATTTCTTTTGCATTTATTTTATTCATCAGTTTTCGACGGAATCCATTTTCCGTCGAAAAACTTCACAAAATCAATTTCTTTTGCATTTACTTTATTCACCAGTTTTCGACGAAATTCTATTTCCATCGAAAAACTTCACAAAAAGAATTTCTTTTGCAATTTATTTTATTCATCCGTTTTAGACGGAATTCGTTTTCCTTCAAAAATCTTCGACGAAATCCATTTTCGTCGAAAAACTTCACAAAATCCATTTCTTTTGCATTTATTTTATTCATCCATTTTCGACGGAATCCGTTTTCGTCAAAAAACTTCACAATATCAATTTCTTTTGCATTTATTTTATTCATCCATTTTCTACGGAATCCGTTTTCCGTCAAAAAACTTCACAAAATCAATTTCTTTTGCATTTATTTTATTCATCCATTTTCGACGGAATTCATTTTCCGTCAAAAATCTTCGACGGAATCCATTTTCCGTCGAAAAACTTCACAAAATCAATTTCTTTTGCATTTATTTTATTCATCAGTTTTCGACGGAATCCATTTTCCGTCGAAAAACTTCACAAAATCAATTTCTTTTGCATTTATTTTATTCATCAATTTTCGACGGAATCCATTTTCCGTCAAAAAAATCACAAAATCAATTTCTTTTGCATTTATTTTATTCATCCATTTTCGACGAAATCCATTTTTGTCGAAAAACTTCACAAAATCAATTTCTTTTGCATTTATTTTATTCGTCAGTTTTCGACGGAATCCATTTTCCATTGAAAAACTTCACAAAATCAATTTCTTTTGCATTTATTTTATTCATCAGTTTTCGACGGAATCCATTTTCCGTCGAAAAGCTTCACAAAATCAATTTCTTTTGCATTTATTTTTTTCATCAGTTTTCGACAAAATTCTTTTTCCGTCGAAAAACTTCACAAAATCAATTTCTTTTGCATTTATTTTATTCATCCATTTTCGATGGAACTCGTTTTCCGTCAAAAAACTTCACAATATCAATTTCTTTTGCATTTATTTTATTCATCCATTTTCTACGGAATCCGTTTTCCGTCAAAAAACTTCACAAAATCAATTTCTTTTGCATTTATTTTATTCATCCATTTTCGACGGAATTCATTTTCCGTCAAAAATCTTCGACGGAATCCATTTTTCGTAGAAAAACTTCAAAAAATCAATTTCTTTTGCATTTATTTTATTCATCAGTTTTCGACGGAATCCATTTTCCGTCGAAAAACTTCACAAAATCAATTTATATTACATTTATTTTATTCATCCATTTTCGGCGGAACTCGTTTTCCGTCAAAAAACTTCACAATATCCATTTCTTTTGCATTTATTTTATTCATCCATTTTCGACGGAATCCGTTTTCCATAAAAAAACTTCACAAAATCAATTTCTTTTGCATTTATTTTATTCATCCATTTTCGACGGAATTCATTTTCCATCAAAAATCTTCGACGGAATCCATTTTCCGTCGAAAAACTTCACAAAATCAATTTCATTTGCATTTATTTTATTCATCAGTTTTCGACGGAATCCATTTTCCGTCGAAAAACTTCACAAAATCAATTTCTTTTGCATTTATTTTATTCACCAGTTTTCGACAAAATTCTTTTTCCGTCGAAAAATTTCACAAAAAAATTTCTTTTGCAATTTATTTTATTCATCCGTTTTAGACGGAATTCATTTTCCGTCAAAAATCTTCGACGAAATCCATTTTCATCGAAAAACTTCACAAAATCCATTTCTTTTGCATTTATTTTTTTCATCCATTTTCGACGGATTACGTTTTCCGTCAAAAAACTTCACAATATCAATTTTTTAGCATTTATTTTTATTCATCCATTTTCGACGGAATCCGTTTTCCATCAAAAAACTTCACAAAATCAATTTCTTTTGCATTTATTTTATTCATCAGTTTTCGACGGAATCCATTTTCCGTCGAAAAACTTCATAAAATCAATTTCTTTTGCATTTACTTTATTCACCAGTTTTCGACGAAATTCTATTTCCATCGAAAAACTTCACAAAAAGAATTTCTTTTGCAATTTATTTTATTCATCCGTTTTAGACGTAATTCGTTTTCCTTCAAAAATCTTCGACGAAATCCATTTTCGTCGAAAAACTTCATAATGTCCATTTCTTTTGCATTTATTTTATTCATCCATTTTCGACGGAATCCGTTTTCGTCAAAAAACTTCACAATATCAATTTCTTTTGCATTTATTTTATTCATCCATTTTCTACGGAATCCGTTTTCCGTCAAAAAACTTCACAAAATCAATTTCTTTTGCATTTATTTTATTCATCCATTTTCGACGGAATTCATTTTCCGTCAAAAATCTTCGACGGAATCCATTTTGCGTCGAAAAACTTCAAAAAATCAATTTCTTTTGCATTTATTTTATTCATCAGTTTTCGACGGAATCCATTTTCCGTCGAAAAACTTCACAAAATCAATTTATATTGCATTTATTTTATTCATCCATTTTCGACGGAACTCGTTTTCCGTCAAAAAACTTCACAATATCCATTTCTTTTGCATTTATTTTATTCATCCATTTTCGACGGAATCCGTTTTCCATAAAAAAACTTCACAAAATCAATTTCTTTTGCATTTATTTTATTCATCCATTTTCGACGGAATTCATTTTCCATCAAAAATCTTCGACGGAATCCATTTTCCGTCGAAAAACTTCACAAAATCAATTTCATTTGCATTTATTTTATTCATCAGTTTTCGACGGAATCCATTTTCCGTCGAAAAACTTCACAAAATCAATTTCTTTTGCATTTATTTTATTCACCAGTTTTCGACGAAATTCTTTTTCCGTCGAAAAATTTCACAAAAAAATTTCTTTTGCAATTTATTTTATTCATCCGTTTTAGACGGAATTCATTTTCCGTCAAAAATCTTCGACGAAATCCATTTTCATCGAAAAACTTCACAAAATCCATTTCTTTTGCATTTATTTTTTTCATCCATTTTCGACGGATTACGTTTTCCGTCAAAAAACTTCACAATATCAATTTTTTAGCATTTATTTTTATTCATCCATTTTCGACGGAATCCGTTTTCCATCAAAAAACTTCACAAAATCAATTTCTTTTGCATTTATTTTATTCATCAGTTTTCGACGGAATCCATTTTCCGTCGAAAAACTTCACAAAATCAATTTCTTTTGCATTTACTTTATTCACCAGTTTTCGACGAAATTCTATTTCCATCGAAAAACTTCACAAAAAGAATTTCTTTTGCAATTTATTTTATTCATCCGTTTTAGACGTAATTCGTTTTCCTTCAAAAATCTTCGACGAAATCCATTTTCGTCGAAAAACTTCATAATGTCCATTTCTTTTGCATTTATTTTATTCATCCATTTTCGACGGAATCCGTTTTCGTCAAAAAACTTCACAATATCAATTTCTTTTGCATTTATTTTATTCATCCATTTTCTACGGAATCCGTTTTCCGTCAAAAAACTTCACAAAATCAATTTCTTTTGCATTTATTTTATTCATCCATTTTCGACGGAATTCATTTTCCGTCAAAAATCTTCGACGGAATCCATTTTTCGTCGAAAAACTTCAAAAAATCAATTTCTTTTGCATTTATTTTATTCATCAGTTTTCGACGGAATCCATTTTCCGTCGAAAAACTTCACAAAATCAATTTATATTGCATTTATTTTATTCATCCATTTTCGACGGAACTCGTTTTCCGTCAAAAAACTTCACAATATCCATTTCTTTTGCATTTATTTTATTCATCCATTTTCGACGGAATCCGTTTTCCATAAAAAAACTTCACAAAATCAATTTCTTTTGCATTTATTTTATTCATCCATTTTCGACGGAATTCATTTTCCATCAAAAATCTTCGACGGAATCCATTTTCCGTCGAAAAACTTCACAAAATCAATTTCATTTGCATTTATTTTATTCATCAGTTTTCGACGGAATCCATTTTCCGTCGAAAAACTTCACAAAATCAATTTCTTTTGCATTTATTTTATTCACCAGTTTTCGACGAAATTCTTTTTCCGTCGAAAAATTTCACAAAAAAATTTCTTTTGCAATTTATTTTATTCATCCGTTTTAGACGGAATTCATTTTCCGTCAAAAATCTTCGACGAAATCCATTTTCATCGAAAAACTTCACAAAATCCATTTCTTTTGCATTTATTTTTTTCATCCATTTTCGACGGATTACGTTTTCCGTCAAAAAACTTCACAATATCAATTTTTTAGCATTTATTTTTATTCATCCATTTTCGACGGAATCCGTTTTCCATCAAAAAACTTCACAAAATCAATTTCTTTTGCATTTATTTTATTCATCAGTTTTCGACGGAATCCATTTTCCGTCGAAAAACTTCACAAAATCAATTTCTTTTGCATTTACTTTATTCACCAGTTTTCGACGAAATTCTATTTCCATCGAAAAACTTCACAAAAAGAATTTCTTTTGCAATTTATTTTATTCATCCGTTTTAGACGGAATTCGTTTTCCTTCAAAAATCTTCGACGAAATCCATTTTCGTCGAAAAACTTCACAAAATCCATTTCTTTTGCATTTATTTTATTCATCCATTTTCGACGGAATCCGTTTTCGTCAAAAAACTTCACAATATCAATTTCTTTTGCATTTATTTTATTCATCCATTTTCTACGGAATCCGTTTTCCGTCAAAAAACTTCACAAAATCAATTTCTTTTGCATTTATTTTATTCATCCATTTTCGACGGAATTCATTTTCCGTCAAAAATCTTCGACGGAATCCATTTTTCGTCGAAAAACTTCAAAAAATCAATTTCTTTTGCATTTATTTTATTCATCAGTTTTCGACGGAATCCATTTTCCGTCGAAAAACTTCACAAAATCAATTTATATTGCATTTATTTTATTCATCCATTTTCGACGGAACTCGTTTTCCGTCAAAAAACTTCACAATATCCATTTCTTTTGCATTTATTTTATTCATCCATTTTCGACGGAATCCGTTTTCCATAAAAAAACTTCACAAAATCAATTTCTTTTGCATTTATTTTATTCATCCATTTTCGACGGAATTCATTTTCCATCAAAAATCTTCGACGGAATCCATTTTCCGTCGAAAAACTTCACAAAATCAATTTCATTTGCATTTATTTTATTCATCAGTTTTCGACGGAATCCATTTTCCGTCGAAAAACTTCACAAAATCAATTTCTTTTGCATTTATTTTATTCACCAGTTTTCGACGAAATTCTTTTTCCGTCGAAAAATTTCACAAAAAAATTTCTTTTGCAATTTATTTTATTCATCCGTTTTAGACGGAATTCATTTTCCGTCAAAAATCTTCGACGAAATCCATTTTCATCGAAAAACTTCACAAAATCCATTTCTTTTGCATTTATTTTTTTCATCCATTTTCGACGGATTACGTTTTCCGTCAAAAAACTTCACAATATCAATTTTTTAGCATTTATTTTTATTCATCCATTTTCGACGGAATCCGTTTTCCATCAAAAAACTTCACAAAATCAATTTCTTTTGCATTTATTTTATTCATCAGTTTTCGACGGAATCCATTTTCCGTCGAAAAACTTCACAAAATCAATTTCTTTTGCATTTACTTTATTCACCAGTTTTCGACGAAATTCTATTTCCATCGAAAAACTTCACAAAAAGAATTTCTTTTGCAATTTATTTTATTCATCCGTTTTAGACGTAATTCGTTTTCCTTCAAAAATCTTCGACGAAATCCATTTTCGTCGAAAAACTTCATAATGTCCATTTCTTTTGCATTTATTTTATTCATCCATTTTCGACGGAATCCGTTTTCGTCAAAAAACTTCACAATATCAATTTCTTTTGCATTTATTTTATTCATCCATTTTCTACGGAATCCGTTTTCCGTCAAAAAACTTCACAAAATCAATTTCTTTTGCATTTATTTTATTCATCCATTTTCGACGGAATTTATTTTCCGTCAAAAATCTTCGACGGAATCCATTTTTCGTCGAAAAAATTCACAAAATCAATTTCTTTTGCATTTATTTTATTCATCAGTTTTCGACGGAATCCATTTTCCGTCGAAAAACATCACAAAATCAATTTCTTTTGCATTTATTTTATTCACCAGTTTTCGACGAAATTCTTTTTCCGTCGAAAAACTTCACAAAAAGAATTTCTTTTGCAATTTATTTTATTCATCTGTTTTAGACGGAATTCGTTTTCCTTCAAAAATCTTCGACGAAATCCATTTTCGTCGAAAAACTTCACAAAATCCATTTCTTTTGCATTTATTTTATTCATCCATTTTCGACGGAATCCGTTTTCGTCAAAAAACTTCACAACATCAATTTCTTTTGCATTTATTTTATTCATCCATTTTCTACGGAATCCGTTTTCCTTCAAAAAACTTCACAAAATCAATTTCTTTTGCATTTATTTTATTCATCCATTTTCGACGGAATTCATTTTCCGTCAAAAATCTTCGACGGAATCCATTTTTCGTCGAAAAACTTCTCAAAATCCATTTCTTTTGCATTTATTTTATTCATCCATTTTCGACGGAATCCGTTTTCCGTCAAAAAACTTCACAATATCAATTTCTTTTGCATTTATTTTATTCATCCATTTTCGACGGAATCCGTTTTCCGTCAAAAAACTTCACAAAAGCAATTTCTTTTGCATTTATTTTATTCACCAGTTTTCGATGAAATTCTTTTTCCATCGAAAAACTTCACAAAAAGAATTTATTTTGCAATTTATTTTATTCATATGTTTTAGACGGAATTCGTTTTCCTTCAAAAATCTTCGACGAAATCCATTTTCGTCGAAAAACTTCACAAAGTCCATTTCTTTTGCATTTATTTTATTCATCCATTTTCGACGGAATCCGTTTTCGTCAAAAAACTTTACAATATCAATTTCTTTTGCATTTATTTTATTAATCCATTTTCTACGGAATCCGTTTTCGGTCAAAAAACTTCACAAAATCAATTTCTTTTGCATTTATTTTATTCATCCATTTTCGACGGAATTCATTTTCCGTCAAAAATCTTCGTCAGAATCCATTTTTCGTCGAAAAACTTCACAAAATCAATTTCTTGCATTTATTTTATTCATCAGTTTTCGACGGAATCCATTTTCCGTCGAAAAACTTCACAAAATCAATTTCTTTTGCATTTATTTTATTCACCAGTTTTCGACGAAATTCTTTTTCCGTCGAAAAACTTCACAAAAAGAATTTCTTTTGCAATTTATTTTATTCATCTGTTTTAGACGGAATTCGTTTTCCTTCAAAAATCTTCGACGAAATCCATTTTCGTCGAAAAACTTCACAAAATCCATTTCTTTTGCATTTATTTTATTCATCCATTTTCGACGGAATCCGTTTTCGTCAAAAAACTTCACAATATCAATTTCTTTTGCATTTATTTTATTCATCCATTTTCTACGGAATCCGTTTTCCGTCAAAAAACTTCACAAAATCAATTTCTTTTGCGTTTATTTTATTCATCCATTTTCGACGGAATTCATTTTCCGTCAAAAATCTTCGACGGAATCCATTTTTCGTCGAAAAACTTCAAAAAATCAATTTCTTTTGCATTTATTTTATTCATCAGTTTTCGACGGAATCCATTTTCCGTCGAAAAACTTCACAAAATCAATTTATATTGCATTTATTTTATTCATCCATTTTCGACGGAACTCGTTTTCCGTAAAAAAACTTCACAATATCCATTTCTTTTGCATTTATTTTATTCATCCATTTTCGACGGAATCCGTTTTCCATAAAAAAACTTCACAAAATCAATTTCTTTTGCATTTATTTTATTCATCCATTTTCGACGGAATTCATTTTCCATCAAAAATCTTCGACGGAATCCATTTTCCGTCGAAAAACTTCACAAAATCAATTTCTTTTTCATTTTATTCTTTTGCATTTATTTTATTCACCAGTTTTCGACGAAATTCTTTTTCCGTCGAAAAATTTCACAAAAAAATTTCTTTTGCAATTTATTCTATTCATCCGTTTTAGACGGAATTCATTTTCCGTCAAAAATCTTCGACGAAATCCATTTTCATCGAAAAACTTCACAAAATCCATTTCTTTTGCATTTATTTTTTTCATCCATTTTCGACGGATTACGTTTTCCGTCAAAAAACTTCACAATATCAATTTTTTAGCATTTATTTTTATTCATCCATTTTCGACGGAATCCGTTTTCCATCGAAAAACTTCACAAAATCAATTTCTTTTGCATTTATTTTATTCATCAGTTTTCGACGGAATCCATTTTCCGTCGAAAAACTTCACAAAATCAATTTCTTTTGCATTTACTTTATTCACCAGTTTTCGACGAAATTCTATTTCCATCGAAAAACTTCACAAAAAGAATTTCTTTTGCAATTTATTTTATTCATCCGTTTTAGACGGAATTCGTTTTCCTTCAAAAATCTTCGACGAAATCCATTTTCGTCGAAAAACTTCACAAAATCCATTTCTTTTGCATTTATTTTATTCATCCATTTTCGACGGAATCCGTTTTCGTCAAAAAACTTCACAATATCAATTTCTTTTGCATTTATTTTATTCATCCATTTTCTACGGAATCCGTTTTCCGTCAAAAAACTTCACAAAATCAATTTCTTTTGCATTTATTTTATTCATCCATTTTCGACGGAATTCATTTTCCGTCAAAAATCTTCGACGGAATCCATTTTTCGTCGAAAAACTTCAAAAAATCAATTTCTTTTGCATTTATTTTATTCATCAGTTTTCGACGGAATCCATTTTCCGTCGAAAAACTTCACAAAATCAATTTATATTGCATTTATTTTATTCATCCATTTTCGACGGAACTCGTTTTCCGTCAAAAAACTTCACAATATCCATTTCTTTTGCATTTATTTTATTCATCCATTTTCGACGGAATCCGTTTTCCATAAAAAAACTTCACAAAATCAATTTCTTTTGCATTTATTTTATTCATCCATTTTCGACGGAATTCATTTTCCATCAAAAATCTTCGACGGAATCCATTTTCCGTCGAAAAACTTCACAAAATCAATTTCATTTGCATTTATTTTATTCATCAGTTTTCGACGGAATCCATTTTCCGTCGAAAAACTTCACAAAATCAATTTCTTTTGCATTTATTTTATTCACCAGTTTTCGACGAAATTCTTTTTCCGTCGAAAAATTTCACAAAAAAATTTCTTTTGCAATTTATTTTATTCATCCGTTTTAGACGGAATTCATTTTCCGTCAAAAATCTTCGACGAAATCCATTTTCATCGAAAAACTTCACAAAATCCATTTCTTTTGCATTTATTTTTTTCATCCATTTTCGACGGATTACGTTTTCCGTCAAAAAACTTCACAATATCAATTTTTTAGCATTTATTTTTATTCATCCATTTTCGACGGAATCCGTTTTCCATCAAAAAACTTCACAAAATCAATTTCTTTTGCATTTATTTTATTCATCAGTTTTCGACGGAATCCATTTTCCGTCGAAAAACTTCACAAAATCAATTTCTTTTGCATTTATTTTATTCACCAGTTTTCGACGAAATTCTTTTTCCGTCGAAAAACTTCACAAAAAGAATTTCTTTTGCAATTTATTTTATTCATCTGTTTTAGACGGAATTCGTTTTCCTTCAAAAATCTTCGACGAAATCCATTTTCGTCGAAAAACTTCACAAAATCCATTTCTTTTGCATTTATTTTATTCATCCATTTTCGACGGAATCCGTTTTCGTCAAAAAACTTCACAATATCAATTTCTTTTGCATTTATTTTATTCATCCATTTTCTACGGAATCCGTTTTCCGTCAAAAAACTTCACAAAATCAATTTCTTTTGCATTTATTTTATTCATCCATTTTCGACGGAATTCATTTTCCGTCAAAAATCTTCGACGGAATCCATTTTTCGTCGAAAAACTTCAAAAAATCAATTTCTTTTGCATTTATTTTATTCATCAGTTTTCGACGGAATCCATTTTCCGTCGAAAAACTTCACAAAATCAATTTATATTGCATTTATTTTATTCATCCATTTTCGACGGAACTCGTTTTCCGTAAAAAAACTTCACAATATCCATTTCTTTTGCATTTATTTTATTCATCCATTTTCGACGGAATCCGTTTTCCATAAAAAAACTTCACAAAATCAATTTCTTTTGCATTTATTTTATTCATCCATTTTCGACGGAATTCATTTTCCATCAAAAATCTTCGACGGAATCCATTTTCCGTCGAAAAACTTCACAAAATCAATTTCTTTTGCATTTATTTTATTCATCCGTTTTCGACGGAATACATTTTTCCGTCGAAAAATTTCACAAAAAAATTTCTTTTGCAATTTATTCTATTCATCCGTTTTAGACGAAATTTTTTCCGTCAAAAATCTTCGACGAAATCCATTTTCATCGAAAAACTTCACAAAATCAATTTCTTTTGCATTTATTTTATTCATCCATTTTCGACGGAATTCGTTTTCCGTTATCAATTTTTTTGCATTTATTTTATTCATCCATTTTCGACAGAATCCGTTTTCCGTTAAAATCTTTACCAAATCAATTTCTTTTGCATTTATTTTATTCATCAGTTTTCGACGGAATCCATTTTCCGTTTTCACAAAATCAATTTCTTTTGCAATTATTTTATTCATCCATTTTCGACGGAATTCATTTTCCGTCGAAAAACTTCACAAAATCAATTTCTTTTGCAATTTATTTTATTCATCCGTTTTCGACGGAATTCGTTTTCCTTCAAAAATCTTCGACGAAATCCAAAAAACTTCACAAAAAGAATTTCTTTTGCAATTTATTTTATTCATCCATTTTAGACGGAATTCATTTTCCGTCAAAAAACTTCACAATATCAATGTTTTAGCATTTATTTTTATTCATCCATTTTCGACGGAATCCGTTTTCCATCGAAAAACTTCACAAAATCAATTTCTTTTGCATTTATTTTATTCATCAGTTTTCGACGGAATCCATTTTCCGTCGAAAAACTTCACAAAATCAATTTCTTTTGCATTTACTTTATTCACCAGTTTTCGACGAAATTCTATTTCCATCGAAAAACTTCACAAAAAGAATTTCTTTTGCAATTTATTTTATTCATCCGTTTTAGACGGAATTCGTTTTCCTTCAAAAATCTTCGACGAAATCCATTTTCGTCGAAAAACTTCACAAAATCCATTTCTTTTGCATTTATTTTATTCATCCATTTTCGACGGAATCCGTTTTCGTCAAAAAACTTCACAATATCAATTTCTTTTGCATTTATTTTATTCATCCATTTTCTACGGAATCCGTTTTCCGTCAAAAAACTTCACAAAATCAATTTCTTTTGCATTTATTTTATTCATCCATTTTCGACGGAATTCATTTTCCGTCAAAAATCTTCGACGGAATCCATTTTTCGTCGAAAAACTTCAAAAAATCAATTTCTTTTGCATTTATTTTATTCATCAGTTTTCGACGGAATCCATTTTCCGTCGAAAAACTTCACAAAATCAATTTATATTGCATTTATTTTATTCATCCATTTTCGACGGAACTCGTTTTCCGTCAAAAAACTTCACAATATCCATTTCTTTTGCATTTATTTTATTCATCCATTTTCGACGGAATCCGTTTTCCATAAAAAAACTTCACAAAATCAATTTCTTTTGCATTTATTTTATTCATCCATTTTCGACGGAATTCATTTTCCATCAAAAATCTTCGACGGAATCCATTTTCCGTCGAAAAACTTCACAAAATCAATTTCATTTGCATTTATTTTATTCATCAGTTTTCGACGGAATCCATTTTCCGTCGAAAAACTTCACAAAATCAATTTCTTTTGCATTTATTTTATTCACCAGTTTTCGACGAAATTCTTTTTCCGTCGAAAAATTTCACAAAAAAATTTCTTTTGCAATTTATTTTATTCATCCGTTTTAGACGGAATTCATTTTCCGTCAAAAATCTTCGACGAAATCCATTTTCATCGAAAAACTTCACAAAATCCATTTCTTTTGCATTTATTTTTTTCATCCATTTTCGACGGATTACGTTTTCCGTCAAAAAACTTCACAATATCAATTTTTTAGCATTTATTTTTATTCATCCATTTTCGACGGAATCCGTTTTCCATCAAAAAACTTCACAAAATCAATTTCTTTTGCATTTATTTTATTCATCAGTTTTCGACGGAATCCATTTTCCGTCGAAAAACTTCACAAAATCAATTTCTTTTGCATTTACTTTATTCACCAGTTTTCGACGAAATTCTATTTCCATCGAAAAACTTCACAAAAAGAATTTCTTTTGCAATTTATTTTATTCATCCGTTTTAGACGTAATTCGTTTTCCTTCAAAAATCTTCGACGAAATCCATTTTCGTCGAAAAACTTCATAATGTCCATTTCTTTTGCATTTATTTTATTCATCCATTTTCGACGGAATCCGTTTTCGTCAAAAAACTTCACAATATCAATTTCTTTTGCATTTATTTTATTCATCCATTTTCTACGGAATCCGTTTTCCGTCAAAAAACTTCACAAAATCAATTTCTTTTGCATTTATTTTATTCATCCATTTTCGACGGAATTTATTTTCCGTCAAAAATCTTCGACGGAATCCATTTTTCGTCGAAAAAATTCACAAAATCAATTTCTTTTGCATTTATTTTATTCATCAGTTTTCGACGGAATCCATTTTCCGTCGAAAAACATCACAAAATCAATTTCTTTTGCATTTATTTTATTCACCAGTTTTCGACGAAATTCTTTTTCCGTCGAAAAACTTCACAAAAAGAATTTCTTTTGCAATTTATTTTATTCATCTGTTTTAGACGGAATTCGTTTTCCTTCAAAAATCTTCGACGAAATCCATTTTCGTCGAAAAACTTCACAAAATCCATTTCTTTTGCATTTATTTTATTCATCCATTTTCGACGGAATCCGTTTTCGTCAAAAAACTTCACAACATCAATTTCTTTTGCATTTATTTTATTCATCCATTTTCTACGGAATCCGTTTTCCTTCAAAAAACTTCACAAAATCAATTTCTTTTGCATTTATTTTATTCATCCATTTTCGACGGAATTCATTTTCCGTCAAAAATCTTCGACGGAATCCATTTCTTTTGCATTTATTTTATTCATCCATTTTCGACGGAATCCGTTTTCCGTCAAAAAACTTCACAATATCAATTTCTTTTGCATTTATTTTATTCATCCATTTTCGACGGAATCCGTTTTCCGTCAAAAAACTTCACAAAAGCAATTTCTTTTGCATTTATTTTATTCACCAGTTTTCGATGAAATTCTTTTTCCATCGAAAAACTTCACAAAAAGAATTTATTTTGCAATTTATTTTATTCATATGTTTTAGACGGAATTCGTTTTCCTTCAAAAATCTTCGACGAAATCCATTTTCGTCGAAAAACTTCACAAAGTCCATTTCTTTTGCATTTATTTTATTCATCCATTTTCGACGGAATCCGTTTTCGTCAAAAAACTTTACAATATCAATTTCTTTTGCATTTATTTTATTAATCCATTTTCTACGGAATCCGTTTTCGGTCAAAAAACTTCACAAAATCAATTTCTTTTGCATTTATTTTATTCATCCATTTTCGACGGAATTCATTTTCCGTCAAAAATCTTCGTCAGAATCCATTTTTCGTCGAAAAACTTCACAAAATCAATTTCTTTTGCATTTATTTTATTCATCAGTTTTCGACGGAATCCATTTTCCGTCGAAAAACTTCACAAAATCAATTTCTTTTGCATTTATTTTATTCACCAGTTTTCGACGAAATTGTTTTTCCGTCGAAAAACTTCACAAAAAGAATTTCTTTTGCAATTTATTTTATTCATCTGTTTTAGACGGAATTCGTTTTCCTTCAAAAATCTTCGACGAAATCCATTTTCGTCGAAAAACTTCACAAAATCCATTTCTTTTGCATTTATTTTATTCATCCATTTTCGACGGAACCCGTTTTCGTCAAAAAACTTCACAATATCAATTTCTTTTGCATTTATTTTATTCATCCATTTTCTACGGAATCCGTTTTCCGTCAAAAAACTTCACAAAATCAATTTCTTTTGCGTTTATTTTATTCATCCATTTTCGACGGAATTCATTTTCCGTCAAAAATCTTCGACGTAATCCATTTTTCGTCGAAAAACTTCAAAAAATCAATTTCTTTTGCATTTATTTTATTCATCAGTTTTCGACGGAATCCATTTTCCGTCGAAAAACTTCACAAAATCAATTTATATTGCATTTATTTTATTCATCCATTTTCGACGGAACTCGTTTTCCGTAAAAAAACTTCACAATATCCATTTCTTTTGCATTTATTTTATTCATCCATTTTCGACGGAATCCGTTTTCCATAAAAAAACTTCACAAAATCAATTTCTTTTGCATTTATTTTATTCATCCATTTTCGAAATTCATTTTCCAAACTTCGACGGAATCCATTTTCCGTCGAAAAACTTCACAAAATCAATTTCTTTTGCATTTATTTTATTCACCAGTTTTCGA
>JAVKPL010012207.1:0-56918 GCA_032173675.1 Gastrolobium villosum | reverse complement strand
GAATAAAGGTAAAAAGCATGAGAAGAAAGGAGGAGGAGGAGGACCCCTTAAAGTTGATTAGGCCTCTTCTTCTAAAATCCACAAAAAGGAAAGTAATGCAAAGATGAGGTGTCATTTCTGTAAAAAGGAAGGGCATTTCAAAAAGGATTGCCTGAAACGTAAGGCTTGGTTCGAAAAGAAAGGTAAGCCTAGTGCTTATGTATGTTATGAATCAAACCTGGCTGAAGTTCCTTATAATACTTGGTGGATTGATTCTGGTTGTACTACTCATATTTCTAATACAATGCAGGGATTCCTTATGACCCAAACCACAAGGCCAAATGAAAAGTTTGTCTTTATGGGCAATAGAGTGAAAGTTCCGGTGGAAGCTGTTGGGACTTACCGTTTAATTCTCGACAGTGGATATCATTTGGATTTATGTGAAACTCTTTATGTACCTAGTATATCTAGGAATTTAGTTTCAATTTCCAAACTTGATGTTGCTAGATACTCTTTTAAATTTGGTAGTGGTAGTTTCAGTTTGTACAAGCACAATCATTTGATTGGTAATGGTACTTTATGTGATGGATTATATAAATTATGTCTTGATAATCTTTATGCTGAAACGCTTATGACTCTGCATCATAATGTTGGTACTAAACGTACCTTTATTAATGAGTGTTCCGCTTACTTGTGGCACAAACATTTGGGACATATTTCCAAAGAAAGAATGAAAAGATTGGTAATTAATGAAATCCTTCCGGATTTAAACTTTACTGATTTAAATGTTTGTGTGGATTGTATTAAAGGAAAACAAATAAAACACACAAAGAAAGGAGCCACAAGGAGCACACAGCTTCTTGAAATTATACACACTGATGTATGTGGTCCGTTTGATGTTAATGCCTTCAATAAAGAAAAATATTTTACCACTTTCATTGATGATTATTCACGTTATGGTTATGTCTATTTGCTGCATGATAAGTCTCAAGCTGCAAATGCTTTGGAGATTTATATTAATGAAGTTGAAAGGCAATTAGACAGAAAGGTGAAGATTGTCAGGTCTGATAGGGGTGGTGAATATTATGGAAGGTATGATGAAAGTGGACAACATCTGGGCCCATTTGCTAAATTTCTGGAAAAGCGTGGTATTTGTGCTCAATACACAATGCCCGGTACACCGCAACAGAATGGTGTATCTGAAAGGCGTAATAGGACCTTACTGGATATGGTTAGGAGTATGTTAAGTAATTCTTCTTTACCCGTTTCATTGTGGACTTATGCTCTAAAAACTGCCATGTATGTATTGAATAGGGTTCCTAGTAAGTCAGTTCCAAAGACTCCTTTTGAACTTTGGACTGGAAGGAAACCTAGTATAAGACACCTGCATGTTTGGGGTTGTCAGGCAGAAATTAGATACTACAATCCGCAAGAAAAGAAACTGGATGCAAGGACAATCAGTGGTTATTTCATTGGTTATCCAGAAAAATCGAAAGGGTATAGATTTTACTGTCCTTATCATACTACAAGGATTATTGAATCTGGAAATGCAAGGTTCATTGAGAATGGTGAAGTTAGTGGGAGTGAAACACCACGTAAAGTGGATATTCATGAAGTAAGAATACAAGTTCCATTGACTTGTAGCTCTAGCAAAGTTATTGTTCCTTATGCTATTGAACCAATCAATAATAATGAAGGACAAGTTAATGATCCCTCTACTCATGAAGAAATCATTGTTAATGAACCAAATGAACCCATAGTAGAAGAACCACAACAAATAGCATTAAGAAGATCTCAAAGAGAAAGGAGACCTGCTATTTATAATGATTATGTGGTATATTTACAAGAGTCTGATTTTGACATGGGTATTCAGGATGATCCAGTAACGTTTTCACAAGCCATGAATGGAGAAAATGGTGATAAATGGTTAGATGCTATGAAAGATGAGTTGAAATCTATGGAACAGAACAAGGTTTGGGATCTTGTTGAGTTACCAGAAGGGTGCAAGAGAGTTGGTTGTAAATGGGTCTTTAAGACCAAACGTGACTCTCATGGTAACTTAGAACGTTACAAGGCCAGACTTGTTGCAAAGGGATTCACTCAGAAAGATGGCATTGACTATAAAGAAACTTTTTCACCAGTTTCAAAGAAGGATTCTTTAAGAATTATTATGGCATTGGTGGCTCATTATGATCTAGAGTTACACCAAATGGATGTGAAAACTGCCTTTCTAAATGGAAATTTAGATGAAGATGTGTACATGGACCAACCAATGGGGTTCATAGAAAAGGATAAAGAGCACATGGTGTGCAAACTTAAGAAGTCAATATACGGACTTAAACAAGCTTCACGGCAATGGTACCTTAAGTTTAATGATACTGTTGTTTCCTTTGGATTTAAAGAAAACATCGTTGATCGATGTATATATCTGAAGATCAGTGGGAGCAAGTTTATATTATTGATACTGTATGTTGATGATATTTTGCTGGCAACTAATGATCTTGGTCTTTTAAATGAAACTAAGAACTTTTTTTGTTTGTTACAGCTCTCTCTAGTAACTTTGAAATGAAAGATATGGGTGAGGCAGCTTATGTGATAGGAATAGAAATATTCCGTGATAGATCACAAGGACTGTTAGGTTTGTCTCAGAAAGCATATATTAATAGAGTTCTAGAGAGATTCAGAATGGAAAACTGCTCATCATCTCCAGTTCCAATTCAGAAAGGAGATAAGTTTAGTCTCATGCAATGTCCTAAAAGTGAATTGGAATGAAAAGAAATGGATGCAATTCCGTATGCATCATTAGTTGGGAGTTTAATGTATGCTCAGACTTGTACGAGACCAGATATTAGCTTTGCAGTTGGGATGTTGGGTAGATACCAAAGTAATTCCGGAATGGATCATTGGAAAGCTGCAAAGAAAGTTCTGAGATATTTGCAAGGAACTAAAGGTCACATGCTTACTTATAGAAGGTCTAACAACCTTGAAGTGATTGGATACACAGATTCAGATTTTGCAGGATGTGTAGACACAAGAAAGTCTACATGTGGTTACCTGTATCTTTTAGTTGAAGGAGCTATATCATGGAAAAGTGCGAAGCAAACTGTGATAGCTGCGTCCACTATGGAAGCTGAATTTGTGGCATGCTTTGAAGCCACAATTCAGGCTAAATGGCTACGGAACTTTATTTCAGGGCTTGGATTGGTCGACAATATTGAAAAGCCGCTGAAAATTTATTGTGATAATTCCGCAGCAGTCTTCTTTTCTAAAAACGACAAGTATTCCAAAGATGCTAAACATATGGAATTAAAGTACTTTGTCGTTAAAGAAGAGGTTCAGAAACAAAGAGTGTCTATAGAGCATATTAGCACCGATCTTATGATAGCTGATCCCTTGACGAAGGGATTACCGCCCAAGACATTTACTGGTCATGTATGTAGAATGGGCATTATGTCAGCTAATGAATGATGACAATTATTGTTATGTATTAAGCATTGACACTCTGAGCTCATTGATGAATATATGTTTCTGTTATTGTCTTATTTTCAATTTATGTATGCATGCAAGTATATGTGATGATATTGAAAATGTTTATGGTATGCTATGAAGACATTATTGTTGGACATAATGTATACTTCCTATTAAAGTATCATGTTAGGAAGAAGAGTCAATATAGTAGTACATGGAAGGGACTATGTCGACTTGATAGTATACAACCGCTATGACTCTTGTTGATTTTATTTCTAATAATGAATTATGATGAGGTCAATGTATAGAACCTTTAGCCTAGTAAATGCGCATTATAATGAATGTTGATTAAATCATGAAGGGACACCTCATGACATGAGCCAAGTGGGAGAATGTAAAATTATTTGTCTCATGTATAATATTAAGTGTCAGTGGATTTAATTAAGAAAAGGGCATTATGGTAATTTGACTATTAAGGGAAATTTTTTTTAAATGGGTAACTGGTGACAGTTTCAGTTACGTTAAAAGAAAGGAGGTTTGCTGATAAAAGAGTCTGCAGAAACCATCTCCTTCATTGTCTGCCTATCATAGTTGTATTCAATCACTGTCAAAGAAGATACAAGTAGGGAAAAGGGTCAAGACTCTGAGAAAGACATTCCACCATTAAAGTTCTTCCGCATTAATGGAGAAAGGTACACTTATGTGAAACTCATAAATTCTGAAGATCCTCTATCATGTTCTTGGTATGATTTTAAGATGAACATGAATCAATGATTAATGCTTACACAAGCTCGAGACTAACTTATGGTCGGCGTACGTGTAGTGAGTTTTTGGCTTCAAACATGCATGCACATTTCAAATTTGTGAAAACTTACCAGTTATAGACCTATATATCATTCTATCAACAGAGATTATAAAAACAATTTTTCAAATTCATAAAATTTGCAAATTTCCACCAAGATGGATTTAGGGTGCACACCAATCCCAGGGATTAGGATAGGTGTGTATCGGGAAAGATATATTTTTTAAATAAAATTATTTTAGCTTATATATATATTTTATAAGAGGAAGATTATAGTTACAACCTTTTTTATTTACAACCTCGTACAATCATATCTTATTACCGTTGATTTCTGCCAATCAACGGTTATCATTTTCTCAAATTAAACTTATTAATTAATTATTAACTCATAATAAATGATAACCGTTAATTGGCAGAAATCAACGGTAATAAGATATGGTTGTACAAAAAAGGTTGTAACTATAACCTCTCTCATTTTTTAAATATTAATATAAGTAAGTGTACGTGATAATTAGATCAATAATGATTTTTTCTATCGTGTTTTCAATAATTAACATTAAATTGTAAAATATTAATAGAGTAAAATTATACTTACAACTTTTTTCACTTACAAAAATTTAATCTTAACCGTTGAGTTCCACTAATCTAACGGTTTAATTTATTGGATTATAATTATTAAATTCTAATAAATTATAACAGTTAGATTGACAGAAATCAACTATTAAGATTGAGTTGTACTAGGTTGCAAGTGAAAAAATGATGTAACTATTACCTTTCTCATAATATCTTTATTTTAGTATTTATATTTTTATGTTATTTTGTGTCTACCATAAAATTAACACGAGTTTCATAAATGGGGAAAATATTTCTGCAATTAATGCAGGTAATTTATCTGCATTTTTTCCAAAACGACGTCGTTTTGGTATTGAAATCTTAAAAAATTATAAATAAAAGACTATTATAACCCAGAAATAAATTAAAATTACAACAACTCTATGATTTTCATCCCAAAACGACGTCATATTGGGCTTACTGCAGATAACTTATCTGCAATAACTGTAGAAAAAACGAACCCTTTATAAATATATTAAAAACCTGAATCTAACTAATATATAATAATTATTAATTATTTAAATAATTAATTAATTAATATTGATCTTATATATTAAATCTCAGTCATAATTTCAAAATTTACTGAATCTATTTGTTAATCTTATCACTTATTTATCTCACTGTATTTTTAAGGGATGTTTGCGGGCTGGATTGGATTGGTTTTGAAGTAAAAAATATTTGATCTAATCCCTTCGATTTGATAATTTAATCATCCATTCGGTTTAGGTGTTTTTTAAAATCCGATCCAATCCAATCCATTTTTATTCGGTTTGGATTGGATCGGTTTTTTGTTTTTCGAAAAGTTTAAAATTTCAGATATACAAATCAAGTTATAATTAAATAAAGCCATTCAAAGTCACAAACCAATGAAAAATTTAAATCTTCACACTAAAACAAGTCTTAAAAACTCTTGAAGAGTTAGAAAACTAAAACAAGATCTTTTGCTATCAATAATAAGCATTTTTACCATTTTTTCCCTAATTAATTATTTAATAACTATTTTGCCCCTCACTCAGAACTATTTACCCCTCTTTAGTCGATTAAGCCAAAAATTTAATCGATTAAATGGTCAAAATAGGCAAAAATCGTTGACTTGAAGATTTAGTCGATTAAATCTCCCTATTTAGTCGATTAAATCTCCCTATTTCTTATAATAAAGAGGAAAATTTAATCGATTAAGTTGAAGATTTAATCGATTAAATCTTCATTTGACCATTTAATCGATTAAATATTCAATTTAATCGATTAAAGAGGGGTAAATTGGTAGATAGTTTGCAATCAGGGGCAAAATGGTTATTAAATAATTAATGAGGGGCAAAAAGGTGAAATAGCCATCAATAACATCCAAGATTCCAAGTCTACAAAATAACAAGATTTAAAATCACCATCTTTCAAAAATAATAAATACATAATACGGTGGATCGATTTGGATTGGATCGGTTTTCACCAACTAAACTGAAAACCAATCCAATCCAATTAAAATATGCGCATTTTTTCGGTTAACTCGGTTATCAATTTTTCAGTTCAGCCACCGCAGTTTAAATCCGTTGATGAACACCACTAATATTTTAAAAAATTAATACATATCCCTTCTCATTGTGTATTTTAATTTTAAGTTGTATCCCAAAAGAATTAAGTAAAATTTAAAAATATAAATGAAAATATAAAAATTATCATAGATGTATATAAGGATTTTTTTTTTATAACAAGTAAAGGATTCTTTTACTAATAGGTCAGATGACAAACTACAATAAGTGAAGTGACATCACATATCAATCCAAAAGGTCTATGGGTCTTTTTACACTTATATGGTCATCACTTGATCTATATCTAACCAATATGGCACTTCAAACTACTACCAACAACTTATACTTGAATATTTCCAACACTAGTTTGTTGTTTCATAAGCTAATTAATATTGATACATCACTCTACGATTATGATAGTTTTAATCTATTTATATAGAAATTAAATAGGTGCCCATGAAAATTTACGAAGAGAAATACTTGCATGACAGACATTAAATTGGTAAATTATTAAAAGATTAATTGATTATTGTACCAATGTTTTAATTTTTTTTATAACTTTACCCCTCTTTTTAAAATTTTATGTTAATATATCCCTTTTATCCAATTATATACTAATATATCTCTATTTGATTAAAGTTGGAACAAATTCTAGTACTTGATAAAAGTCATTTACTCGAATAAATAATTTATTTATTCGAACAAATGTCACTTAAACTTTAATTATATAGGACCAAATAGCTATATAGTTTAATAAAATAGATAGATTGACATATAATTTTGGATATTAGTATTTGTCCTTTTAAAAGACATATAATTGTATCAATTTAGTCAATTTATTGTGTTTTGTACTAAAAAAAATAGATATCATGATGGTAGAAGTGAGAGTTTTTTTTTTAAATTTAAATATTAAATAAATAATAATAATTTTAACTAAAATGACATTCTTTTAAAAAGACAAATATTGTTTCCAAAATTTTAACAAAAATAATAAAATGATATTATTTTTTGAAAAAACAGGAACAAAAGATTCATCAACCACCTATTATTTACCTTTTACGATTATAAGGAAAAAAGTTCACATTCCTTTTCTATATCTATCAATTTTTAAGAAAATAACCACACACACACATCTATATCTATCAATTTTTAAGAAAATAACCCCACACACACACATATATATATATATATATATCTATATATAGGACAAAATTCTCTAGTATCAAATCTTAACCGTTGATTTCTTTTAATCTAACGGTTATAATTTATCAGGAATTAATAAGTGTGACCCAATAAATTATAATCGTTGGATTCACGAAATCAACAATTAAGATTTTGGTGCCAAAGAATTTTCCCCTATATATATATATATAGTTATTTTTGGGTTTATATGCGTTTATTATTTTTTCCGATAGATGAAATAAAGTTATCTCCAATAATCTAAAAACAAAAATAACCATATATATATATATATATAAATGTTTCTTCTGTCACAAGAAATAAATTTATCTCATGAAATTCCACAACATAATTTTGGGATTTAAAATAAAAAATAAACGGAATTTTAGTGAAATAAATGTTATAATAGGAAGGTAAAATTTCCAAAATAAGTTTTATCTTTATTCTAAACCACAAAACAACGTCATTTCAGGGTTGCAAGAGAAATGTGACAAAAGAAACACTTTTCCCTATATTCTTTTAGAGGGAGGTTATATTTTCAACTTTTTTCGCTTAAACCTCTTTCGCTTACAACTTCTTATAACCAGTGTTTTAAAATCTCATCCCGCCCTCCGGGTTGACCCGGGTCAACCCTGATCCCTCCCCTCTGAGGGTTGGGGTTTCAAGTTGGACCTTATATGCATATCGACCCCCAAAACTCGGCCGGGTTTCAGTCACTCCCGGGTCAGATGGGTCAAAGGGGGTCACTGCATGTTTTTTCTTATAAAAAATTCCATGAAATAACATCGTTTTATTAAAAAAAAAAAAGTTTGCAAACCTAAATCTAATCGTTCTCTTCTCTCACGATGACTTAGATGTCATCAATCTTCACCTCACTACCGTAAATCTTCTAGAAAAAGTAAGAATTTTACCCATTCAAATGAAATTGTTACGGTCATCGATGGAAAACAAAAACTCATTTAGAATTTTCCTTTGTCAGGACCTTCTCAAAAGAGGCAGAACCTGGTCAGCGTAGTGACCACTTTAGAATATGAGTTTTGTACTTTGGTATCTTAATACTTTAATTATGTCGTGTAATATTGACTTGTGATTATAATTAGTGAATTATGTTAAGTATATTTTGAATCTTTGATGATTGGTGGTTTATTTTTTAATATTTTCATATATATATATATATATATATATATATATTTAATATATAAAACCGGGTCAGCGGAGTGACCCCATGACCCCCCAGTTCAACCCGCGACCCGGTGACCCCTGACCTCGGCCGAGTCGATAGCCTGGCTAGGTTTTTAAACACTGCTTATAACCAAATTTTAACCGATGATTTTCGCAAATCTGACGGTTATAATTTATTGGTAATTAATTAATTAATTAATAATTAATAAAAATATTTAATTTTTTTTGCCCACATCAGCAAAAAAATTAAAATATTATCATTTAAATAAGAAATTACGAAAACGTAGCAATTTAGAATCAATTTACAGATTTATACCAATTAGTCGTGCCCAAATAAGGCTCATAAGGGTGATGACACGTGGCAATCAAAAGTCAATAGTTTGAACGTAAAACTTTAGAAGGCCGTAACTTTTAACTAGGGTGTCGACATCAAGTGATTTTTTTTTTATTTTCACATAGCTTTTTGAGATCTACGTAATGACATCTTATTGAAGTGGATTTGGTAAAAAAAATTCCAATTTTTTTTTCTAATTTGCAACAATTGTGCCACCATAAATGCATTTTATTTCCCAAAATTTTCCAAAAAAGGTCAACATATATTTATTTGCTAGGAATCTTTCTAATCATAATAGTGGTTTCCTCTCCGTCCACACACATAGGCAATAAATGACAACATCAATTTTTTTTTTGGAAAGCCCCAGAGTACTGATCTTGTTGCTGAAAAAACCATTGGTTAAGAAACTAACAATGGCGAAAAAGGAGTGCAAATTGCTAGCTCGGGCTAACGGAAGTTGGTGGACCTAGGTAATAGACACTGATGATGAAGTTCTCGTGAAAGAGACGAAGAGACGAGGAAGTAATACTATTAAAGTGGCAAGACTAGGCCAAGAAATCGATGACACGTGCTGCAACTCATCATGTTGGTTCGGGGGCTTCTAAGTTTAAACGCTCTTGTTGTTATGGCACAATTGTTGTGAATTCAAACTATGTTTGTGGGAGACAGAACTTCAACTTAAATAACATCATTCACACTTGCAAAGCAAAAATATGCCAAACGGGGCACATTAAGCATTTTTTGGGAAGTTTTTTTTAGCAAATCCCCCCTAAATCAAACGCGTAGCTTTTGAAAAGTTATGTGGAATAAAAAATATATCTTATTCGGACACCCGAGTCAAAAGTTATAGCCTTCTGAAGTTTTATGGTAACATATCCCAAATTAAAAAAAAAATTGTAAAATATTTTAACCAAATCCCCTTCAATGAGATGTTATTGCGTACATCTCAAAAAGTTATGTAAAATAAAAAAATTACCTGATTTGGACACTCGAGTGAAAATTATGGTCTTCCAAAATTTTATGGTCAAACTGTTGATTTTTTTGTGTCACATGTCAACATCGGATGCGTCACGCTCGAATTGTGCGCGACCGAGCACCCTAATGCGCCTTATTTTCGTGCCCCATTTTAGTGCTACCGGTTGCTATAGATGCGTAAGTTGGTTCCAAAATGCTACACTTTTTGTAATTTCTTATTTGAATAATAATATTTAATTTTTTTTCCCACAACTTTGTGCCATTTTAAGTGAAATTACCGTGTCTTTTCTTTGTGCATTTTTGTTAAAATGTAAAAGTCCAGCTAATAAATACTAAAATATTGTCATTTCATTAAAATGACACAAAATTGTATCATTTGAAATTTTTTCTTTTTCATATAAAAAAGAAGATTATACTTTAGAACCTCTTACAACCATTTTTTTTACCATTGGATAAATATTAAATTAACGATTATAAAATAACATCAAAATAAGAACCGTTTATTTAACTTTGATCTAAAATAAAAAACAAATGGTAATAATAAGTTATAAGACCTCTCCTATACATCAAATATGATTTTTGTTCCTACATTTTAGTTTCTAGGAATGTAATTAGAGTTTGTATGTGTATTGTTGTCAAGCCAAACAAAAGCCTTAGCTCGTGGAAAGAAACGACATGTCGTTTTTCTTCATCTACACAGCGCAACCTTATTTCTAGGTCCGAGGTAAAGGGAAACATAGTAGAGCATTAGATTCATCGCGTGCCTTTTGTTTCGCTCTTCAAATATCATTTTGAAGGTTTCATCTTTGTGGTGGATCGAGCTCCCTTTTCAATTTCAGGTTAGATTATTGTTCATTTTGCTCCCTTTTTTCTTTAGAACTTTAAACTGCTATATAAATTGTACATGCCATCGAAATTTTCAAAATTTGATCCTTTTTTGTGAGAGAATGACCTCTGTTTTAGGCTCAGAATGAAAACCAAAGAAGAGAATAAAATAATTCCTGAACAGCTTAATCAAGATATGAATTGGGGGAAAATTATGTTTTGGTTTGGGCTTGTATAATGAGGGTTGCTTATGATAGTTTGTTGTTTCAGAAGTTAATACTGGAAAGTCAAAACTAAATATGTAACTTAAGTTCCATGAACTTGCTTCCTTCATGGGCTTGTTTGCCAATGATCAAAAGGAGGAGTTTTGATTAATGTCTTGCTTCAACTAACTTAATGTCAAAAAATGAGTTTTTTTTCCCTCATAATTTTCACTAAGTTCGGGTTGTGCTCCCACGGTACTTTTTTCTAGTCTGATTAGATGCCTTGATTGCACTACTTAGTGAAGAAAGAGGACAAGTGAAAAAAAAAAGTATCTATTCCCATGGGCCATGGCATTGGAGGGATTGTTTCACAAGTCAATATTGTAAAGTTTTGATTATAGGTATAGCTCATTAGACTGATTACTGCTGTGAAATATTGGAATTAGTAAAGAAAAAAAAAAAATTCTTGTATTGAAGCCGTTGTGAAGAGGGGCGAACTGGGGCAGTGGTAAAGTTGTTCTTTCATAACTGAAAGGTCATTGGTTCGAATCTAGGAAACAGTCTCTTTGCAATTATGCAAGGGTAAAGTTGCGTACAAGGATTGCCTCCACCCGACACTCGCTAGTCGGGTTTAACGGGGAGTGATTTTTTTTATTGAAGCCGTTGTGACTTATGGCATGCAATTCTTCAGTGCAAGAACGGAGAAATACTAGCTATCTGTCTACCAAAGAGTCACAGTCGCTATGGACCACAGTTGTTATTTGAAATTGATTCTGATCTACCTTCAAAACCAAATAACTTGATTCTGGGTGCATTTGAGGTTTAAAAGTTATTTACTAAAGGGCCGAGGGCCGACCCAGTTCAAATACTCACTTCGTGAGTGTCTGGGGAAGGGAATACTGGCTAGAGAGACTGATTCAAACCCGCGACCTGACACACCACGGCAAGCAAGCTTACCGCTGAGTCAAGCTGGCCATGGGGGAGAGTTACAATTTTCTCTCTGATGTTGCCTTTGTGCTCTTTTCTTTCTTACTATCATTTCATATCAACAGATATCTTTAGATCTTCGTTAGGTGGTTGCCAACTGTATAGGTTCCAGGTTGATTACATTATTCTCAAAATCTTAATAGAGATAAAGGCCTACGTACAGAATCAACAAGGTTTTGGTGTTTGAAAGGAAAGGATTAAAAGGTGAAAAAGAATCATATTGTACACCACAGGTTCAACTACTATAAAAAAAAAAAAATCTCAGGTACAGAGAAAATTAACATCGGTGCTCTCAGTTTAAACCCTGCTTTTGATCATTTGCAAAGAAATTTTTATTTTATGGTATCTAGGATATCAAATTGTAGAGGCTTCTCTAATGTGAAGTATATCCTAGTCTTGTGGTTGAACACTTTGATGGGAATGGATGGAATACAACCATAACCAAGCCTTATCCCTCTGGATGAGTCTGGCTACATGGATCAATTGATGCCATTGAGGACTGCCAGAAACCAAAATTTCAATAAAATCATTATCAAAATGTATGGAATATGTTTTTATGATGATATCAGTTCTACTATTGTGTTAAGACCATCAACTTCTGAAAGGGATTAGTCTTATGTGAGTTTCTTTTTTGTTTTGGGTATCCCAATGTCCAGATCATTCCACAAAAGCTTAATCTGAGCAAATTTAAAATATTTGGCAAGAACACGTGCTATCAGAAATAGAAGTTCCATAATTCTCTTTTTGGACTTGATATATTTTACTTGATGCATATCCTCTCTTTTTTCCTTATGATTTATGCATAACATATTTTCCTCATGGAAGTTGTTTTACAATTGGTTGTAATACCAAACAAACTGTTAAACAATGGTTTTAAGGCATCATGATCTCTACTACCTTGCCAAGATGCAATGAGTAGGAGGAAGTGCTTTCTTTTTTCAAGGGTTAAATGTTCTTTGATTGATTGAAATCACGGTGTTGTGGCATGCCATGATCATCCTATGTTGGTGTCATGATTCATGAACTTATTTGGTTTGGAAGGTGGCATTAGTTTGACTTCATTTTTGCAGGTAATCCATCTTAGATATGGCAGTAAAACCAACAGTTGCATTGAGAGCTATCCTTGTTGGAGGCATAGCAGCATTTGCTAAAATAGCAGGTGCAATGAAGGCTGCAGGTGGCGTAAAAATGGGCGCAGCTGCAGCTGCCGTGACAGCAGCAGCAACTGCTGCAGTGACAGGGTCAAAACAAGAGCAAAAAGATGATTCTCAACAGTCTCCAAAATAATCATCTGTATCTTTTTATTTTTTTTATTTTTTTTCAGTCTCACATTGTCTGCTGGTAAGTTTATGTAGCTTAGTTGAATATTCCCTTAGTTTAATTGGAAGAAAGAGGCCATATAATTAGAGTCTTGACGGATAGTGATGTAATAACCTCTTCAAGCCTTTGTTATAAAGAGTACATTAAATTTATAGAGTTCCTGAACTTTTAGATGAAGCTACGGATTTCTGAGACAAACTCTCAGGTGAGTAGTGTTGTGAATTGGATTTTGTAAACCTGATTTTGCAGTGAAATAATTTCTATTGTTTGAATATTATTAATAAATTTATTTGTAAATGTATATCTAAGGTTGTTTGGATTATATTGCAAAAAAAGTAAATAAATAAATAAAATTGGAAAACTGTAAAGTATACACTCCATCGGAGTTTTTATGAGAGAAGTAAATTGACTAGTTAATTCATGCCAATTGAGCTATGGTCACACTATTCCATCTAACCAATTTTTTTGGGTAGAAGCCGTGGATATGAATACGATGGGCCATTGGATTTGTGAGCAGAAGCCCCATTTGAAATCTCAAGTAGAGGTGCAATTTAGAAATCGCTCTTTTTCTTTTTGCTATGCAACTAGATTTTTTTTTGACAAAGTCAGAATTTGTCAAAATTGAAAGATAGTTGTTAGATATCATACTAAATTGGTGAGAGCCATTCATTATGCAAGAGGAAATAACGATATCAACTTATTCTAAATTTCTAACAAAAGTGGGCCTTCCCTTACCTTGTTTGGGATATTCCTTCCCTAACCTATATTTTATGTAAAAACATATACATATTTTTCACAAGAACTTGGTGAAAGATTTGCAACTGTTTTTTTTTTTTTTTTTTTTTTTCAAGTATTACAATTTACAAGAACCACAACTCATGCATTCACAAGAACCACTACTCATGCATAATTCTTTAAGATAAAAAAGAAGAAATAAATCACATAATATGCCTGCTATTTGTAATGAAAACTCTAAGCTCTCATTTCAATTTATGAAGTCAGATTTGTCACTTTATTGATCAACACCTTGGAAAGGTAATGGATTGGGCAAAAAAACCTACAACTTGTTACATGATATAGACAGAACAAATCCCCAGTGCATCAAGAGTACCTAAGTGGGTATTTATTTTTTCTAAATGTGGAGAGTTTTCTCCCGTTTGAATCCAGCTTTTAATTTGTATTTTTATTTAAGTCTCAAAATTTTCTTTTTTAAATAAGATGTACCGAAAATTTGTTCGTATAACAAGGTCATAAGGGAAAGTAAGCACGGAGAGCTTAGTCAAACACGAATTAAAAAAGTTGGCATTTTTTTTTGGCCAAAGGAGAGGGAGGGAAAGCATCTTTTTAGTCTTCTACAATGACAAGTCAACTAGGATTATGGCTCTATATATGCCCATCATTAAAAAAAATGCAAAAAACAAACAAAATCTCTTCATTCATTCTGGCAACTCTCAGCTTTTAGAGGTACCACTAAGAAGAAGGAATGCATTAATTCAGTTTATGAAGAGAGAGAGGAAGAGAAAAAATAAAAAATAGATTTTTATACAAGTGTCACTCACTAAATGGAAGGACCACGTGGGATCTGGAGCTCTAAATTTTTTCCGTACCACTATATACTCTCTCTCTCTTCTTGCCTTCTACTTCTAATTGAAACTGCCAGAGGAAAAGCACCCCAACAAAGCACATCAACAGCCAATACAAACAGCAACTTAGAGGAATATATGGCCATGGGGGAGTGTGCTTTTTTTTTGCACTTCGTGCTCTAGCTTAGTAGCTAGCCCACCACCCTTTCCTTTTTGTTGTTTATTTGTCCCTGCGCCTTCCTTTTCTCACAAAGAAATCTAAGCACTAGCATATAAATGACAAACATCCAATTACCATATCATTTAATTATCTTCATGGCCAAAATATAAATAAATTATAGAAACCCCCTTCGTATAAAGCTAGAAGAATAACACTGATATCGTAAGTTTAAAGATGATTGGTATTATACAGCTATTAATGTCTACGATGCTTCACTTTAGAGGTGGGAGTGGAGCAACCATGCTCAACACAAATGACTTGTAATAACAAGTTCTATCACTAGTTCTGTTTTATATGATTTTTTTATAATATTTGTTAAAACTGGAGTATGTACTTTTTGCTTTTATTAATCCTAACGTTTCTTTTGGCCTGAAAACGTCATAAGGTGTTGTTGGATTTGGAAAACTCCATTTCCATTGCTGCAACACGGGATATGATCAGAAGTGTGACAATGACTATTTTGTAAGACGGGTCCACGGAGGGAGCCCTTGCGACAGGGATGTCACAAACCATCGTCAATGGACTAAGCTACTTCAAATGTAGTAAGTGAGTTCGAGATCATATCTCAACAAACTTTATGATATTGAGTTTATGGGTCCATCCCTTTACATACACTTCACTTAATCCATATTACGAACAGGGATTCATTACACTCGAATATAAGCTCCAAATAAGAGAGAGAAAGAGAGAAGGGAAGGGAGGATTGTAAATTCACAAACCATTTATTGATTTTAATAAGATAGTGGCTGACAAGGACAGAACAATTGAACATGCACCGGAAAAAATCAAAGTGATCAGATTTGAAAATTTCAGGCGAGAGAAACCATTCTGACATCTTCAAAGAAAGTAACAAAATTGACTGAACATGGCTATAGCCTATAGTTTACATTCATACCAATTCAAAACTCTGTACAATATTATTTCGCAAAATAAAATAAAATCAAAACAAAACTTTTTACAATATTAGTTGTTTAGTGAAATGTTATTAAATCTGGCATGACTCTTCCAGTTGATCCGGAAATCGGTAAACTGGTGACTTAACCAGTTTGAGTTAGCTAACGAATGGACTATGCAATCGACCAGTGAGAATTAATTTGACTCGACCAGTTTTTGACAAAAGTGGTTACCGGTCAATTTTTGTTAATCGGATCGGTCATTCATTTTTTTCTTAAAAAAAAAAAATTAAAACGAAACGAGGTCATTTTTTAAGCAACAACCAAATGCAAAACTCCTAAGATGCAATGCACTATTCTCAATTCACATATACACATATCAATCACGCAAAAAATAAAACATGATTAACATTTAAACGATGAAAAGTGAAAATTGTAAGTTGGATTGAAATATGAAACAGTGAAAGCATGGGAGACAAGGAAGAAGAGTTAGTCTAAAATTTGAAATGTGATTAATTTTATTTTTTGATAATGATCCTATGGATAATTTATTTTTTTCTAAATTAGGGACATCATAAGCCCGAAAAAATAAATTACCAAGATCTATAGTTATGAAAAGTAAGTAAATGTTCATCGAGTAAACTGATCATTTGAGGAGATTGATTGAAGATGATAATATTCTCTTCCATGCCAAGGCCTTGTTTTGTAAACTGATTTGCACATTTATTATGAGACATAATTTAGGATAATTTTAGATAGGCGTAATTAAGGATTTTGCTAAACAACATAGAAACTATTATAAAAAAAAATTGAATATAGAATATAAATTTATATACATCTATTCGAGTCATGCGATTCAACCAATAGGTTATTGTTAATCCGGTGACCCAATAATATAGTACCCTATATGAATGGATGAACTCTTGGGATTTAATAACATTGGTTTAGTGTTTGAGGGTGGTTTAGTGGAACATTGAATATATTATATTAGAACACCTGATAATATGTGTGTGTTATTGTATTCTTCCTAAATATCTTTTTATGTTTTTTGATTGCTTGACAATTGTTTTTAGGGAAATAATACTCTTATGTTACATAAGATATATCTCTCATGTCACACTCACATAAAAAGATGTGCTCCTTTCTTTTTTTCTTTTTAAAAAATTGGTAGACCCCACTTAATTTATCTCACAACATAAGATATCATCTCTAATGCCGTTGTTTTTAATTAGTACACTCGCTCATTCTTTAATTCTTTCTTTCTCATATGTAAGACGAACGTGTCATTTGTAAGATGAAGGCTCACTATATCAGAAAATTGGGATTCAGAGGAATCCTTCGCTGCAAAGATGTTATGCCTTTACAAAAACCAGTGAAACTAGGGACGCCAACGCCACTTTCAAAGCTCCTCATCGTACCCATATCTACTGCATTGACCTAATATATCAAATAAATAATTAGGGTAAAGGTCCTAGAGATAACCACCTGTCTCACACTTTCCATATTATAAAGTTGCTACTCAAACAATTATTATACTAATGATACCTCCAATAATACATCTCGTATATATTTTATTCTTTTGAACATTTATCAAGTAAATTTTTAATTTTTTTGGGGTGCAATTGTACTAGCTAATTTGTCTTGTTACTAGCATATAAAAAAATAAAAAATAAACTCATTGTAAATAAAACGAAAGGTCAATTTTTATTGTCACTTTTATTTCACTTTAAAAGCACTGCATGTATATATTATAAAATGTTCAATATGTGTAGACACGCACATGTATTATATAATAACAGCTTTTATCTTTTGTTAGGAAAAAAAAAAAAAAAATTGGCCAGTGGATGCAAGGTATCGATCGTCTCTCGGGATTGAGAATCCACTTGTGCCCACATCAGGTATCAAAGGGCATCTTCTTTTTATGGGTTTTAATTTCACAAAAATCACAACTTATTTAAACAAGGCGAATATATTATATGTCATTGATGCATATGTATCATATTTAGGAGTCCTCCCCATCACAAAGAATCCAATGCTTTTTCATGTACCCTACCCTTTTAAGAAACTTTACACTCGGATCACATGTGCACTTCCCCCGTGATCAAACTCTTCTATGTATATATATTATTGTTGCTCTATGAACATGTGCAGCCAAGTTTTGTTGTTGTTTTGTCTTCATGTTTCGGTTCTGATCTTGTATTTGGCTATTCGACCTTACTCAAATTGTCAAAGACATAAGACTAAGGAATGGTCCGTTTACAAATTTTTGTAAATTACACTATGTACTTCCGGGAAGACATGGTGTTCTCCCGGAAGTACGTAGTGTAATTTGTAAAAGTTTGTAAATATAACCTTCCCCAAGATTAAGGCTGCGCATGACAATCATTCTATTCCCTGACATTGTTTCTGAAAAGAAATGATTCTTTTCTATTTCCGTGCCGAGGAACAATTCTGAGAATCAGAATTAAGTTTGTTAACATATTTTATTTTTGTTCCGAGAATCAGAATTTCGTTTGATAACTTTTTTTTTTTTCTTTTTTTTTTACTTTCTTCTTCTTCCAAATTAAAAATCCTATGGAGAATGGATTTAAATTTGTGAGTTATAAAAAATCATTCTTCTTTTTGTCTGTCTTTCTGTCTTTCCCAATTTCCGCCATTGAAGACCACTCCACCGTAACCTTCAAGGACATTATCTTAACATGACCCATTGATCGAGGAAATATGCTTAAGTTTATAAGCATATCTGTCATGTTTCAATTATCTTGATTAAAAACGTTGATGATGGTGCTCTATACAAAAGACGTAATCTTTTTCAAAGCTTTGGGCCTAAGAGATTTATATGTAATCTTTGAAGAACCCTAACCCCAATTTTAAAAATTCCAAAATTTCATCAAATTCTGATTGCAAGAGAGAGAGAGACAGAGGGGAAAGGAGACCAAGAACTTCTGTGGTGAAGGGAGGGGTGGTGGTCCGGTGATATGTGGTTGAAGGCTGGTTGTTAGCGTGTGAATTATAGAAAAGCAGAAAATTTTTTAAAAACCGATTTTATCAAACGCAATTCTCATTTGTAATTTAAAAAAAAACTCATTCCGACACCCTTTATTTTAAAAACGTATTTGTATTGAGATTTTAAATTCAGTTTATGTGATGACTAATGGAATTAATAATTTTGGCAGAAATCATAGTTGGAATAAATCTTCGTGAAGGTGAAGAATATCCACCTTGTGAATATGAAGATTCAAAGCTATACAAGCACATTCCATTTTCATAATTACCAAAATTAATAATGAATTAAAGATGAACGGTGAAATGATTTTGATGTCAGGCATTAGAATTCAGAAAATAAATGTGATTCCGAATTTTACAAAAACACGATATTACACATGTACTCCACCTAAAATTATGAGCAATTTTAAAATAAATATACTGATCCTTTTATATTTTCGGAGACTCGTGTATTATTGTGTTGAACCGAAAATAACATCCTATGACATAGAAGGCTCTGATAGAATTAGTTCTTGGCTGCTTACCAAAAAAAAAAAAAAAAGAATTAGTTCTTGGCTTCTTGCTTCATAACAAAAGTATGCATTCTCTGATAGAAAATCCCAACAATGATAAATCTCTCAAGCATAAACCCACTTATAATTTGTAATAATAAAATCCTTTTTTGGGGTGAATTGCATTCAATCATCAACGTCCATTTTATTTTTTAGCACTATAAAGAATAAAAAATGGAAATAAAATCTTTCACCAAAAAATATGGAAATAAAAGAGAGTGCAAGAAGTAATAACTAATTACCTTTTGCTATGTCTATCACAACAAATATACCTCATATTGATCCAACGGAAAGAAACAATAAAAGACTAAATATTCCCAAAACATAATATCTAGAATAATTATAAATTACATCCCAGACATAGAAGTTTTAAAAATGGGTAGTTATACGAAAACTTATCTACTTTTTTTGGTGAAAGAAAAAATCATCTACTTTAATATCCATATTAATACACAAAACCTCGCTATATATATGGTCACTTTTAATTTTAAAAATTATAGAAATATATAAAAGGCCATCAAAATTGAATATTGTTTTCGTATAATTCCTTGTCCCTACTATTTTACATATCACAAATACATTTTTTTTGGGTACAAATGCATACTTTTAACCACTCTCAATTACTCATGAAAAATATTTTATAAAATTAAACCTTAATTGAATATTGTTTATTTTCTTGAACTCCATAACCACGTAACTAATTATTCTACTTAAATTTGATTAGTATCGTTTGAATTTGACATTCAGATATTAAGAACAAACGCCACTAATAATATCTTGGATTGATATAATAACATTAAAACGTCGTTTTAAGTAGCACCGAGTCTTTTATAATTCATCTATATATGAACACGAGTTTTAGCAAAATAAGTACATAAGGAATGAAAATATTGGGATCTATTCCGAAAGGTCCCTTCCCTTTGGGAAGATTGACAAGATCATAAACAAAAATTAAACTAAAAAAAAAGGTGGGAAAATTAAAATTATATAGATGACTAAAAGAAAAGGAAAAAGAAAAAGAAAATCCATATATATATGTATATATATGGAGCTAACCTTGCCATGGCTTTTGAGATTGGTTTTGTTGATCATTCATGCAGTTTCCAATGCCAGCAATGCTGAGAATATCACTATGAGAGAGAGGCCTAAGACCCAAGAAATCTCTTGTCAAGCCTTCATTTCCACCACCGCCACCGCCACTGCCACCGTCATCGGCAAGATAGGTGGCGGTGGTTGTTTTTGAAAGGGTGTGATCATGCAAGTTCTCATCATTCTTTGAATTAAGAATGCCACCAAATGTGTCATCAAAAGTTGTTCCTTCAAAGGCAGAAGGAGAAGAAGAGAAAGAGTTGAGAACATCATGAAGAAGGGAAGGAGGAACACCAGAAGCAGAAGCAGAAGAAGAGACAGCAACAGCTTTATTCCCATAAGGTGTTAAGCAATGGCCAAAACCTGTAGCGGTAGAAGTACTAGTTGTAGAACATGGTGTCATATGGTGGTCTTGTTGGTCACGTGAGGACAAGTTCAAACAAGAATCAGCTGACACGTGAGTCTGTTGGTGGGGCCTGAACATGGTTGGTGAGGAACCAGTTCTGCTGCTCATGGTTGCACCCATCTGAGCTGCTTTCTGCAACAATGCTGTAGCTGACATGTGTGGGGAATGAGTTGTTTGGTAAGTAGCAGCTGGAAGAGTGGGACCAAGGCTAGGGTTAGGGTTTTCTTGGTGATGGGTTTGTGAAAATTCTTGGTCCAATCTTTGGGAGAAGATTGATGAGGTTGAGGAGATATTAGCACTTGTGGGTGGGCCAAGCCATGGGGGTATTTCTGGCCTAAGATTGAAACTTTGCTGCTGCTGCTGATGCTGATGTTGATGTTGCTCTTTTTTCAATGAGAAAGTGTGAATGTCTTGGGGATTGAATTGGGTTTGGGTTTGGTTTTGGAGATTTATGTGATGAGAGGATGAAGGGTTGGTTGTGCTTGTGATGGCTCTTGCACTTTCCTCTGCTAATGCATCACAGAAAGCTCTGTGGGTTATGAAACTGTCTCTCCTGGATGTCATAAAACAAAAAAACACAAAAATACAAAACCAGCATATGTTACTAAAGTGCTATGACAGTGTAGAAATATTGACCCTCTCTCTCTCTCTTTCTCTCTTTTATCTTTCCAACATTTTTTTTATAACTTTGTGAAAGTACTAAAAGACAGATACATAGTCCATATATTAGCTGGTGCATTAAAGATTTACCATACTAGGAATTTCTGTTCTCTTGAGTGTAACATCTTCTCCAATGTAAGAAGGGATAAAGAATATGTGAAAGTATATAATTATTAATTGGAATACCAATAAAAGATTAATGTGAATTTCAATTCATGTTAGTCAACAACTGATTCAAATCCTCATTGATTCAGGTTGGTTGGTTAGTTATACCTTGAGAAGAGGGTTCCACAGTCACATCTGTACTCCCTTGTGCCACAGGTCTTGGAGTGAGCTTTCCAATCTGATTGAACTGCATACCTCTTTGAGCACTTATCACATTTCCACTTCTTCTCACCGTGCTTTCTGCAGAAGTGCTTCTTGATCCCAGTTAGATCTCCCAGGGCCCTTGATGGGTCATGGTGCACACAAGTTGTTTCTGGACACACATACACCTTCTTCCTCACCTCTTTACTCGTTCTCTGCTTCAGCTTCCATGGCAAGTTATGCCCTCTTCTATGAAGTTGAAGATTCTGATCTCTTTGAAACCCTTTGTTACAGATCTCACACAAGAACCTATTAGTTGCCATAAGACTCTTTGGGGACAAGGCTATGACCTCAGCATCAGGGTCTGAAAAGAAAAAGAAAATAAGACTCATTATAATTCAGAGAAACAAGACAGTGACATATTCATCAAACCAAAACAAACCTGGGTTGCCAGGAAGGTTTCTCTTTCTCTTCACTGGTTGAGTCTGAGTTGGTTCAGGTGGAGCCAAGTTATATTGTTGAGGGTAACTTGTACCAATTTCGGTTCTGTTGTTGCCTGATGAAACACTAGCTTCACCGGATGCACAAGTCAAATTTGACATGTTCTCCTCCACTACTGGTTGCTGTTGTTGTTGTTGTTGTTGTTGTTGGTGAAACATGAAACCTTTCATCTTCTTTTGCTTAAAAGTTTAAGAAACCTAATAAGGTTTTGTTATGGGCCATAGATCTTGGTTTTTTCATAGGTTGTAAGGTTTCTGGGATCTAAGGACAAACCTTTTTCCGAAAACAGAAATGGAAAAAAAAGAAAAAGCTAGAGACTACAGTCTACACAGCATAGACTGGAGAGAGAGAAAGAGAGAAAGAACAGAAACAGAACAAAGAAAGAAGGAAAAAAAAATGATATTCAACTTAGGATAGTGTCTGAAACCCCAGCAAATAAAAAATAAATAAAAATGAAAGTTTTGAGAGAGCACTCTCTCTATGAAGCAAGGAACTTCCCACAAGAAACGTTGACGGTTTCGTGCTAGTTTGGCACCGACCCAAGAGACAAGTTTTGTTTTTGGAAAGAGCAGAAGAAACAAGAGAGAGAGTGATAAAGAGAAGTGAAGCTGAAGCAGCAGGGTGGTGGTGTAGCCGCAATCCGCATTTCCCTCCTTTCATGGTTCGAAGAAAACCATGTTTGATAATATTACCAAGAAAATCCAACGTTAGCCACACAAATATGAACAAAAATATAGACTCAGTTGTTTAACCATTAAACTCAAGAGAGAGAGAGAGAGAGAGAGAGAGGTGTGGATGAGATGAGGGTACCTCTCTCAGGTTGTCCAAAACCACAAACCCAAGGGGAACCCTACGGCTAACTCTGACGTTGCGCTTTCTGTCTTTTCCTCTGTTCACTTTATTTTTTATTTTATTTTTTTATAAGCGTAAAATATAGTATAATTTTAAAAAGATTTTTTATTTTTTCACTTTACACGTTAAAATAGTAATCATTGGAGAGAAAAAAACAAAGTAATTTTTCAGATTTACACAAAATATGACGTATTAGTCGTCATACTTTCTGTAAAACATCTAAAAGGACACAACTTGTTTCCTTTTAAATGATAGTCCATTTTCCTTTTTTTTTAATATTCTCATCCATTCATTGTTTTATGACTAATCCCATTGAAAATAGATCTCAAAATTAAAATTTTAAATCCTTCCAAACATAATATTGAAAAGAATGGAAGAGATGTTCTTACACTATTCAGTTACCTAATGTCAATTGAGCTATACCCAAGAACCAAAAAATTAAAAATGTAATTTCTCTCTTTATTCCATGCGTTTTTGCTTGTAAAAAAGTTTAATTTTTTTTGCTAAAAAAACTTTTATTCAAATACACCCTACTTGCCTTTCCCTTCTCTCGTAAAGTAAGCACAAAAAAGGGAGCCAAAAAAAGCAACCACAAAAAGAGAGTATCATTTGTATACAGAGATAGATATATTGATGGATGGATAGATAGAGAGTGAGAGAACTTCAATTCTATTATTTAACATAATAATAATGGCTAAGGCCCTTCTAGGTCTCGGCTTTCTACATTTTTGCAGTGACATGATTGATTCGTTGATTAAAATTTCTAACAAGCATGGCTAAAAGCTTTCCCCTCATGAATTCTTTATTTATTTATTAATTCTCTGTATTTAATTCATAGTTCTTTTTCATCATCGTTCATTTCATTATCATTGTAACTATTGACTATTAAAAAAAAGCTGATATTTCTGACAAATTCTGCATGGTTCTTTGTATTAAATTGTAAACAAATAGATCTTGTTAGGTTATGGATCTACAAAAGTGTCTTTCTTATTACCGTAGGATCTTTTGGAGCCACAATTTTTGTCACCCTAGTCATTTTCATTTCATAAAATGGTCATTATCAGTATGGCAAAATTAATGATGCTACAAATTATTATTCGGAGACTCCTATATGGATTGACGTTGCTTCGCTGAGACTTAAAAATAAAGTTAACTCCACGGTCAAACTGGAACAAGATTTTTATTATTATTAAATACTCATAATGTATATATCTCTCTTAATTTATAGAAATCACAGCCACTTAAATGAATGGTTAAGAAAATTTCTATTGTTACTTCCCTCATAATCATATTATATAAATTTTATGTCATTCATTTTACTTTCGGTGAGATCCTGTGTTTGAAAAATATTTGTTCATAACTTTTGTCTAGTTTTTTACCTTTATTTTGTTGGATGAAAGGGCTAAACGTCCAGACAAACAAAGAAAAACAGAACCAAAAAGAAACAACAATTTAATTTTTGTGTAGTTTTTTTACTTTAATGTGTATGATCATTGCGGTTAATTGCTGAAACAACCAAATTAGTTTTTTACCTTTATTTTGTTGGATGAAAGGGCCTCACTAGGTGTAAGCATTACAAAAAAACAGATATTTAGTGGCGGTTCCTTTTTGGTATACGCGACGGTTACAATTGTCATAAATTGTAAAAATGCATTTAGCGGCGATTGTAACCGTCACCTATACCAAAAATGAACTGCAGCAAAATACCTGTTTTTTTTAGTTATGTGATCCCTAACTTGCAATGGGTCATGAGTGCCTAAAAAAATATGAGGGAACACATATAAGAAATCACATGCTCCACGTGTCAAATGATAATAATCATATAGATCGAGCAGCTATTTTTACTGGCTGGCAGGGCCATCCGGCCAAATTAGAACACTAATTAAATAATGATAGGAGATTTATCAAATAATAATAATAATAATAATGACGAGCAAATTTTATGTTTTCTTTCATATTCATTTTATATCATTAAAAATTAAGTCAAAGTTATGGTTCGACGGGAAATTTAGTTTCAAAATATTGAATTTTGTAACTTCTCAATATCATGATTTATTGTAAATTGAGTGAAGTTAGACTGTAGTAGATTTTTTTTCTTTGTACATTAGGGTTTCTGATAAAATTGAATATAAAATTGAAAAGTTTATATATGCATACCATCAGATTCTAACACTTGAGAAATGTCGTTCAATAAACATAAATCAAAACTCGGATGTATAAAATAATGAATTAGTATATATATAAGATTCTGCACTAATAAAGATTAATTAAGACTACATTTTGGACCATTTGCCTAGATTGTTCATTTTGCTTAATTAATTGTATGTAACAAACATGCACATATATATAGAGAGAGAGAGTGAGACACACACACACATAAGAATGGGTACTTGCAGAACTACATTGTTTTCTGTATTAGTTCAGCTTTCGATGAGGTTGTGTTCCCTGCACCATCTATATTCTATAAGGTTTTAAAAAGTTGGCAGTAGAAAAACATTTTTATTTTGTCTTGGTCTTGTTTTATTCTTCAATGATTAAGTTTTTGAAAATGGGATCTTGCACGACCCAAGTCTAAATATGCTCTCCCAGCTCATCCCTGCCATTAAAATAGTACTCACTGAACATGCTGAATTTTAGAACTAGCTAGTGAATGCAACCGTATATATATTATTAAAAATTTAATTAATTTTAACATTTTCATGTTTTTCAGTAAATTGTATATGATATAAAAATTAAAATTACAAAAACACTCTTCATTAATTCACAAAATTACATACACCCTTTTATTAATCAAAACGACGTAATTTTGGGGCTAGCCGGATATATCCATCCCATATATATTATATATATATATATATATATATATATATATATATTGGTGTATATATCACTTCCAAGCAGCACCAGATGAAGAGAAATATTGGTAGTTAAGTGTCTAATATAACTTCCTTATAAATCAAGAGGTAGCAATTAATAGCTGCTTAATTAACTTTCAGGGTGCTACTCATCTTGTTTCATTCTTCAATTGCCTGAATTAGAAAATAGGTCAAATTTACCCACACACACAAAAAAAAGGGGTCAAATTTTAGAATCAGGTCATCATGTCGTATCAGAAACATCAGCATCTGAAATCAAACTTGTCGCATGCATACAAAAGCTCATATATTATGATTATGGGTGTTATATGATTCCAAAAATATTTAATATATATATATAGGAAAAAAATATTTCTACAGCCACTTTAGATAAGGTTATCTACAGCTACCCAAAAACTACGTCATTTTGATTAATAAATGATGTTTTTGTAATTTTAGGTGAATTAATAAATATTAAAGAGATATAATATAAAAATCATTGAAGGTCCATCACTTATAAAAATTATTTGCGTTGATCAAAGTTATCAAATTTCAATTTAAATAGTGAATGGTTAAACTAATATTTAAATTATAAAAAATAAATAACATCAAAGCATAAGATTAAAGAAACAACAACTTGAATTGTATTATATTAATGATATATTAAGTGGCCATGCTGCAATTTTCTCGCTGGTTACCGCGAGGTTTGTAAGTCTTCTGAATTCATATTATTAAAATCACAAATCGAATGATTTGCAGATAGAGTTAGCTAAACTCATGTCAAACAAATTAGATCAACATCAGATTAAAAAAAAAAAGATCACATCAGCACATTAGAATTGCATTAGTAAACATTATTTATTAATTTATGTTTTTATATATACTTCATTTCATTCACCATGTAGTGTTAATGTAACATAACATCAGTTATACATGCAGTAGGGTTACATGCATATAAAATTCAAGTCGAATAGCAATCAAGCAATGTAAATATATACTAGACACTATTGTGGAAACTAAAGTTTAATACATATTATTTATGGAAATAATATTTTTCTTATCATAGGAGATAAATTTTATCTTACACATATAAAAGTGTGTGGTGCTCATATTTTATTTTTTTCTCACTTTTTTTAATATAGATCGATCCCACATATAAAAATATGTGTGTAAAAAATTATCTCCTACAATTAAACATTAATCTCATTGTTTATATCAATAATGGGCTGGCGACTCCAAATAATTAATAGTTTTGCTCATTGGTTGGTGGGCAAAAAAGTTACCACGGAAAGCACGCGGTACGTTATTCTGGTCGATGTGTCATGTTGCTCTCTCTGTGTGTTCGTGGGTAGTACAAAAAAATTGTATATTTATGTACAAATCACAAAGAAGATTCATATTATAATTATATTTAAGTATTGACCTAAAAAAGTATGGGTACATGATACAAATTTAGTGACACACCAAGATTAATTTAGAATATAACATAAGGACTCAAAGTATTTTGATCTGGATATCGTTTCATTTTTTTTAGAGTATTAATACTTCATGACAACTAATTATTACACTAGTAACGGAAAAAACCTAAAGCATACATATATATAATCAGATGTTAATTGAAATTCTGGTACCATTTTTCCGAGAGATTTTTTTTTTTTTTTTTGAATATAATGAAAAGTGAACACACAATCTAATATAATTTGCCCAAACTTCTAATCACTAAACCAAACTTAGTGACTTTCTTTGGGAGAGATTTAGGGTGTGAATAACAACCTTCTCAGAATCAATTTTTTTTTTTTTTAATTTCTTTTCCCGACAGAAATAGATAGAAAACGTGTTTGGTATAATCGGTTTATTTTTTTTGTTCATGGGATGAATTGGTTTAGATTTTGTGACGGGGAATTGTTCCCAGACACAAAATGAGAAACACTTATTTCTCTCAATTACTCTCCACCACTATCATCTTCATCATCATCTCCATCATCCCGACACAACCACTGTGACAATCTGCTATCGTCGTTGTACCACCAATGTCGTTGTTACCATGACGACAACGACGATGCCACTACCACCATCACAATCACCACCACCACGATGTCGTCACCACCACCTCCACCCATTACCACCATCGTCGCTGCCGCCGCCAGCACTACCATCACTGTCACCACGCCATTGCCACCACCACGTCGCCATCACTTCCACCATCGTCACTAACCAACACTATCATCGCCGCAGCCATTGTCATTACCACCACTACCATCGTTGCAGCCACTACCATCACATTCACCATCACCACCACCACTATCGCCATCACCACGCTATTGCCACCACCACGACGCCACTAACCACTACTACCATCACAACAGCCACAGCCACTGCCACTGCCATTATCGTCGCCGCCGCAACCACCACCACCACCATTGCCACCACTACTATTATCATCACCACCACCACCACGATGCCACCAATTCCACTACCGTCACTAACCACTATTACCATCGCCGCAGCCACTGCCTTTACCACCACCACCACTGCCATCACCACCACCTCCACTATCACCAACCACCACCACCACCGCCACCAACCACGACCACCATCTTCGCAGCCACTGCCATCACTACTGTCACCACTATCACCATTACCATTACCGTTAGTACCACTACCATCATCACGCCACCACCATCGCCACCATTACCACCGCCGCCGTCGCCACCACTAGCACACCATATGAAAAGGAAAGTGATAATGTGAAAAAAAATTATGTTTAATATGAATTATTTTTTATTATATTATTTATTGTGTTATCAAACGCAATTCTCATTCTCAGAATAAAAATAGCACATGCTATCAAATACATTTTTTTCCTTAGAAACTGTTTCAAGACACAGAAATAGAAAAAATTTATTTCTTTTCAGAAATAGTGCTAGGAACAGAATGGTTGTCATGCACACTCTTAAAATCTTAATCTTGAATCCGCCCCAAACAAAATTATCTCCCATGAAAGATACCTATAATTTATTAAAAAAATGTTAATTGGAATCCAGCTAAATGGCCAATTGATTAAAATGTCTCGGGATATATATATATATATATATATATATATATATATATATATATATATATATATATAGGCAAAATATATATATATATATATATATATATATATATATATATATATATATATATATATATATATATATATATTTAATGTTTTTACATTATAAAATGACTGTTTTATATGTTTCTATATATATATATATTCTTCTTCTTCTTTTTCCTGTTTGATTCTAGACACAATGCTGTTTGAATACTGTAATATTGTTGGAGTGTTATTCTGGTATATAGAGGAATTACATCAAATTTTTAATATCAAAATAATCAAACTTATGTGACCCTCTAGCTACTAGGACCACTGATCATATTGGCGAACAAAGTACTTTGAAGAAATCTCCATTGTAGGATAACAAATCTATTATTTTAAACTAGGTCTGATATTTTTTTTTACTAGGCAACTAGGTCTGATTTTATTTTTTTACTAGGCAACTAGGTCTGATATTTTAACTTAGGGTAATAATAATCTGAAACAGCCAATAATAAATTCCATTTTCAGCTGATCAAGCAGCGACATTTAGAAAAATAAGAACAATAATAAATTGTTTAATATTCAGAGGCTTCCAAAATAAATTTCATTTTTATTAGAAAAAGTGAAAATACTACTTTAAAAATAATATTTCAAATACTACTATAATTATATATATATATATATATATATATATATATTATTATTATTATTATTAACATACGATATATATACATCATAATTTTTATAAATATGAAATAATATAATAAAAAATAAGTTAATATATAATACTTTTAAAGAAAAGTTATCAAAATGCAATTAAGGTGGAATTAGAAAACTATTTTTAAAATAAAAATAAAGAATGAATATTATAAATAATTTTTATGTCATAAATAATTCAATAATTATCTAAAAACACTCAAAACAAATATAATATATATTTTCGTCTAAATTATGTATATAAACTAAAAAGTGTATGTTAATATTGTTACAAATAAATAAAATACATATTTTACATAATTTTAGGTATAAATATATATTATACTTTATGATAAATATGTTTAATACTGGTATATAACACAAAATTATTTTTGAATAAATATTTTGAAATAATAAATTTTAAATATGTACTGAATTTCTATTCATTTAACAAACTTATAGTTATATTTATTGAATAACAAAAATTTTTACTCATATAGTGAAATATATTTCTCTCTCTTTGAATTTAAATAACCTAACCTGTCCATTGCACACAAAACGTGTTGTGAAAATAGTGCTATAGCAGTAACATTTTACACTATAAAAAATCACACAAATTTTTAGTTTTAAAGTTGAATAATTTCACATTAGAAATTTTTACATAAATTCATACATGTAATTCGTTGTCTTTGTACATTTAGCTTTCTGTTAGTTTCTTAAATAACTTAGATGTAACATACTACTCAAAACATGTTGAATACATATATGTACGTATGAGGTCAGTAGCTTAGAATTTAGGGGGGAAATTCATTAATCCAATTAATTAAGTAATTTTATATTTATTTAATTAGTGAAACTCATACATTATTATTTTCCTTTAATCATTGCAAAGCTTACCTGTAATTCAAAGCTCGATTTTCAATTAAGATTTCCATTGTTTCAATTCCTACCTTTTTTCCCCTAATAAGCAGACAATTACGCTAGACATGATCAAACACTTCATCGTGGATCGCGAAAAGCTATTTACTTCTGATCTAATTATTCCAATATAATTGTCACTTTATGGTCTAATATCGTACATTTTTCATGATCCAAAATATATACTTACCTAAATTATGCTTTTTTTCACGATAGATACGGACCTAAATTTTGGTGGGGCAAGGCTAATTGCGAGCCCAAAAAGTAGTTGGGTCCCAGACTCCCAATATCCTCTGTAATAACTATGATTTCGTCCAAGAGTATTATATTACTCTAATTTCCTCCTTAAACAATTTACGTTTTATAAGTTTAATTATAAGCTTTGAGATTAAACTTGGATTTTCGTAGATATTGTTGATGCCTCAGTTTGGCTAGGAAATAAAGAAGCTGACTCGGAATTTGTTTTAGGTGTAGTAGATGTTGATCAGTAGTAGGATATTCGGGTGAATTGAGATTACAACTCGGCTGCGAGAGAGGTGGGTCTCCAGCAACATATACGGATTGATTCATACAGAATCGGAATAAGAATAAAATGATTTTTTTTTTAAAACATATTTGTCATTTTTAAGAATATAAACTTATGTTGAAATTATTGTGTTCTGGTGACTTTTTATCTTCTCCCTTATCTCATTTTCTCTCATCTTATGAGAGAGAAGGTAAAAAGCCACCAAAATACAATAGTTTCACTTGCAACGACACAAGTTTTCATTCATCCTTTAAAATTATAACCATTTAACCCATTTCTTTTAGTACTTATTTGCTTTAAAGTAACATTCAATAAAAGTTACTAAGATAAATGGAAAATAAATAAATATCATATTATCCTTAATTAGTTGTGGAAATTCAATTTCTAAAATGAATTTATTGTTTTTTTTTCTTTTCACACCAAACATTCTTTACATAAAAATCTATGTTCAATAGATTAGAGACGTGCAGCTATGCCTATTAATAATAGATCTCAAGCACCCATATCTTGACCATGAGATTATTTATTGTGGTTCGGGATCACTGTTCTTTTGGTGGTCCCTTAGTGTAAATGGAAGGGTAAAAGTGAAAAAGAGAAAAAATAATAAGGTTAAAAAAAATTGATGTTGTAAGAGGGAGCACCGGATTATTGGATGGTCCTTGACCATAAAAAATATTTCCCTTCACCATTAATTAATGGAGTGAAAAATAGGTACTGCATGTGCTTTACGGTATAGGATTTCTTGAAAAATATAGTTGCCTATAATCTATTAATTTAAACTTTTTCTTTTGTAAAATGGATTTGGAAAAATTGTTTTTTATTTTCGTAGAATACACATAGAAATTGTACAATAAACATGAAATTAATCCGTAACATTCTCGAAAAGTCTATAACTCCCTCACTGAGAAAGCAGGGGTGGAGCTAGGAGGAGGTAAGTATGGGCGGCCGCCCCCCTCCCCACTAAAAAAATGAAAGAATTTTTTTTAATGTGGTTGAAAGTTAGATGTGGTATTGTTGTTACTATTAAATGTGTTTCTTTTGAAAGTTCTGATTTGATATTCAAGTTGAAATCTATCTCTACTTCACTTAATGTGTGTATTATGTGTACCCTTTTATGCATTTTCCTTTTTATTTTCATTTACTATGTTTCAGTTAATGAAAGCTTTGGCATTTTTGCTTTGCTCTCTTTTCATTTGCATGATTGTGTTCCTTATGTGTAGTGGTTTCGTACAGATAAAATGAGTTTGCTCTAACTTAAAAGATTCATTTTTTGGGGAACTTGTTGCAGTCTTTTTATTTTTTATTTTTAAAAAAATTATAGTTAAAAGCATTGTTTTAGTTATTGTTAACATTGAATGAAGACACATTTTTTTAATTATTCTTTTAAACTACTTTTTATGTCGGTTGGACTTGACCAATAATACATTTTTTTAATCTTTGAAATGTTATTAAATATTAATATTTTGGTAAGAAATTAACTAAATGAGTTCGTGTGAGGTTAATAGGCATAGAAGAGATCACATTCAATATTGAGAAAAAGTAAATAAATGTGCCACATTCCACATACATCAAAAGATTCAAAACTTGTTTAAAAAAAACAAAAGATTCAAAACTTTAAATTAGAAAGGGTTTTCGTTTCGTCCTTTAACATGACACAACAAAGTTTCCTACACACACAATATTTTGTGGGGCCCACACTTTTTAAAACAAAAAAATAAATAAAAGCTAAGGCACGCAAAATGAGTCTCTATAACATTACACAATCACTTTTCTTATAACATAACTCTTATAAAACTCAATTAGAAATAGGATAATGTTATTCCCACAAATAAACGTTAATTCAATATTATCAATATTAATTTCAATAATATTTTTCAAAGTGATTTTGTCTCTGAACAGAATAAGTAAGGATAATAATAAAAAAAAGGATATCCTTGGCTTATTCTTAATTTAATTTAAGTTATATATATATATATATATATAACTTTAAATATTGACACGCGCTTATTTATTTACTTCAAAATCTAAAATGGTAAACTTCATGATATATCTTAATTTTGATATAATAAAGTTTGAAAGTTGACACGCTCTTATTTATACTTTAAAAATAAATTTATTTTGAAAAAAAAAAAATTTCGGTCAGTTTGTTTTTTTAATTTTTTTTTCTTCAAAATAATCGTTTATCATATATGTCCATAATAATATAATATACTCTTCATAGCAATTGTGATATTAAACCCGCTTAAGTATAATGAGATCATTTTATTTGTTCTTGTCAACCAGGTCTACCTCAGGCTTTGTGAGCTTTGGGGGAATTAGAACGTATTTCGGACAGTTTGTTTTTTTTAATTTTCTTTTCTCAAAATAATCGTTTATCATATATGTCCATAATATACTCTTCATAGCAATTGTGATCTTAAACCCGCTTAAGTATAATGAGATCATTTTATTTGTAGAATTAATCTAATGTAACAGCAGCAATTGCAAATTATAAATGGGATCGTTTTATTTCTGTAATATATTGTAACTAATGACGCCATTCTTAACATTAGCAAAAAAGATTATCAGAAAATATCATTCTTGCAAAGGTGAAGCAAATTAGTGAGAGTATGAACAAATCTCATGCAATTTCAAGGTAAACTAAATATTAAAATTAGTAATTAATATATGTAAGATTGTATGAATTATATTAAAATTACATATTTTAAAAACAAAAGTTTTAGATAATTTATTAATTATTTGCTTAGTACTAACAGGATAAAATCACACGGGCGACAAAATTACCAAATTTTAATATAACTGTATTATCAAGAACTCAAATTTAAAATAATTGACTAATTAAACTAAAATAATCTCTTAGTAGTGATGTGTTAAATTTTGCTTTAGTATGAAGGAAAGTGTACACAGCCAACTTGTATGGACCTGATAGAAGGTGGAGCCTTGTGAATGCTTGTTTGCCACTTGGTACATCGATCTAAATCTCATTTTGGTTACCACAACTCCACAAGCACACACGACAATTACGTTACATTATTGTAGGCATAACCTTTCACATACTGCTGGATCCCACACCCGTCACAAGTGAAAAGGACAAGTGAGGGTAGTGATCACGTCCCTCTCATGTGACAATAGAATATAATAAGACTTAGATAAACATTTTTATATCATATTATTGGAAAAAATATTTATCTTTTTTAAATGAGATAATTTATGTCATTTCACTTTCACAAAGAGATGAGAGTCATACCTTTATTTTTTTTGTCCACTCTCTCCGTTTTTATCTATCTCTTTTCCACTCTTAAAATGACATAATTTTACACCATTTGAAATGATTCACATTTTTTTCCATATTATTATATACTAATTAAGTTAATGTCATTTGTGCATATTTTTTTCACCTATCTCACATTTACTCAATCACCACTACTATTAGTTGAATACTTTGTGGTCTAAAAATTCATAACCAACTAGAGGGAATTTTTTAATGTGTGTGTAGGAAAGTAAAGTTACGTTATGTTAAATGATAAACATAAAACTCTATTAAATTTACTTTAAGTTAATGTCATTTGTGCATTCTTTTTTTTTCACGTATCTCACATTTACTCAATGACCACTACTATTTTGCATACTTTGTGGTGCACAATAATTTTGCTCCAACTAGAGATGTTCTCATAAATTATTTTTTGATTTCTTTGTTTTTGTGGTGGCAATTTTATAAATATGAAAAAATAATTAATGACACTTTTTGTAAATAAATTAAATTTTTTAATTTTAAATTACTTTGCAATAATAATTTTATAATTATGAAACTTTATTAAGGGCTCATTTGGTGGACAAGATATGATAAGAAATGATAGGATAAGAGAGTTAGATAAGGATATCATATCCTGCTGTGTTTGATGTGCATTGGATTAGCAATATGATAGGATTATGCTTTCCTATCATGTGTTTGAGGTGCACCAAATATCATGAGGATATGATATAAATAGACTAAAATATTTTTTTTAACAAAATATCCTATAAATTATTATGAATTAATTTTAAATTTATCAATATAACCATTTTCAATAAATATAGGATTTTATATGATATAAATAGACTAAAATATCTTTTTTAACAAAATATCATATAAATTATTATGAATTAATTTTAAATTTATCAATATAACCATTTTCAATAAATATATACTCAAAAATATTTTATTTGTCTTGCAATGATTGTACCAAACGATTGTGGGATGGGATCGTAACGGGGGGCAAGTCACGCCCAACTTTTCGATTTCCCTTTTTTCTTTTCCCTTGAGAAAACTCTATTTTTACAGGTCACATGCTCTTGCCATGGAATCCCCAACCCACAACAACACTTTGCTTCACTTTTTTTAATAATTAATTAAATTGATTTCTAAAAGATGTAATGTTATTCATTTTAATTTTTGAAACAAATAAAAGTTACCACATAAGTTTTTAAAATATTTATTTTGTTCATGAAGTTAATCTTTGAATTTATTAAAGTAAAAACTAATTTAACAGACCAAATACATTTTAAGAAAATTATGTGATAATTTTATTTTTCAAATATTAATTTACTCAGTTTTATATCTTTTGAGCACTGAATTTAAAACTTTTTTCCATCATAAAATTAGGTATTGAATGAATTTACTGCTATTTGTATTTTTTTTAATCGTAAAATTTGTATATATTTAATCATAAATACTTTGAAGTCGCATACTACTATTGTCTGATTATATATATATATATATATATATATATATATATATATATATATATATATATATATATATATAGGTGAATTAATGAATGGGGTTATTGTAATTTTATTTATTTTTATATCATATACATTTTACTGAAACACCCTTCATTAATTCACCTAAGATTACATAAACACACTTCATTAATCAAAACGACGTAGTTTCTTATACAAATGCTATGACATGTTTACCCTATATATATATATATATATATATATATATATATATATATATATATATATATAGGGTTTAGCGGATGTAAAGTGACTGCACCTGGTGCAGTCATATAAAACTACGTCGCTTTATAAAAAGCATTAAATATGGTGAATAATAACCATACAAAGGCGGAAAAAAATATAAAACATTAAATATAAGAATCACAACAATGCAAAGGTGGAAATAAATATAATATCTTTATTTTCTATAATTAATTTTAAACACAAACTTCCTTTTTCCTACCCAAAACGACGTAGTTTTTATGTGACTGCACCAATGCTTATATGCAGTCACATTACAAATGTTTTGCCATATATATATATATATATATATATATATATATATATATATATATATATAAACTGATACTGTATAAATATAATATTCTACATACACTAAAACTCTCCCTAAAGTATTGATATTTTCTTATTCAAATTATGACATACACTTCAATAATTTTTTGTTTAAAATAAATATCATTCACTGCCATTGTCATTTTATAAAAATTATATCAAATATAATAAGTCAACATGATAAATATTATATAACTTGAGCTAACTTATAATGATTTGAGAGTATGAATTTTATTAAAAGTATATTGCGGCAAGAATTATACCATCAAATGTGTGATTAGAAATTACTTTCATACTTCTTGTACAAAAAAAAAAAAAAAAAAATTTACTTTCATACTTAAAAAATAAAAAGACATCTTGTAAGGTGAGAAGAAAAAAATGAAACATTAATTAACGATGAAAAGCAGTAAGTCCCTAATAATCAAGGGAAAAATAAATCTTATATCATAGATACATCAAGTATGGAACCCACCTATTTAAAAAAAATAGAAAATAAAAAAATAAGTGGTACACATTTTTATGATAAGTGTAAGAAGGGTTTATTTTCTCAAACCCCAATAATCAATTGAAAAACGGTCTATAATAATAGTAGAAAAACATCATCTAATTAACTAAAAAAAAACGCATCTATGAAAGGTTTTATGATGCTTTTACCATAAAATATTATATATTATTTATTATTAGATTTTAGATTGGCACTGAATTAATAAACATCTACCTTTCATTAAGTCAAGATACCAAAATCATGACAAAGAAATTGGGCGGACATCATCCATATTCCATATACCAAATTAATCACATAACGTGACAACTATACTATCCAAAAGTTGGATTGCAAAATCTCTTGTTCCCTCATAAAACTGCAGGTATTACGTGATTGATTTTGCCAGCAATAAAAAAAGAAAAGAAAAGTACTTGTTTTTCTGAACATATTACTATTATTTGATTGGCTTTGGTGCATGGAAAACATGGTGGGCCATAGGCCCAACTTGAATTTCTATGCGGAAAGTGTATGATTGCATATTACCCCATAAAAAATGTACTCAACCTTATAACAATACGTGTGTCATTTAAAAGGATGTAAGATTGTGTTATTTTAAGAGAAAGAGAAAGAGATAGATAAAGGAGAAGAAAGAGTTGACAAAAAAAATAAAAATATGGATCCGATCTCTTTGTGAGAATGAAAGGATATAAATTATGTCATTTAAAATGATAAACACTTTTCCCTGTAACAATATACTACTTAAAATGTCTGGTCGTCGCTGTCAAAGTACTGAGTAATACTGATTTCCAACATAGTGAAAGTTTCAGTGTCCAAATCTACTAAAATTCAACCACTTAACCAAACACGACAATTCTGTCGTCTAAGATTGTTAGACATAGACATGCTTTATCATATAACAACCGGGGTAAAGATATCACGTTTTGAGAAGTTGAGGTTTACCTAAAAAGGGTTTGTCTCTGGGAATATCCATTTGAAGTTTTGGTCTTGGTTGTGGCTTGTTCTCAACAATTATGTTTAGAAGGCTATCTCTAAAACCCAAAATGTCATCACAACTTATTTTTAAAAAAAATTAATTAATTTGTACGAAATATGGATTTAATTGAATTTTACATAATTACAATATCAGCTATCCACATGTGTTAGGTTATTCAAGTGTGATAATGCTTTAAGGTTTTGAGTTGTGACATGGTGTCGGACGCACTTAGTGTGGTTGGCCTAGCTTAACCCATGGGTGGTGGTCCCGGGCCACGAGCTCCTCTTGGACCTGACTGACAGTGGTATCAGAGCCGGGTTGAGCTCGAGCTGGCCAGGTGTTTGGCTAGGAGGTGGTTTGAGTGCTTTGTGCTTGGGTACTCAGTTGAGGGGAAGCATATCAATGTTTGGTTTCACACTTGAGGGAGATGACAATATGGTTATTAAAAAATATAGTTGCAAGAAAAATCCTTAGTTACATGTACGGTAACATCCTTAGTGTTTCTTGTCACAAACAGAGGGAAAGAGAAAAGAAAGAATGATGAAAGGAAGAAAATAGAATAGCTGCAGGAACCTGCAGAAAGTATGTACTTTCAAACTAGTAATGACATTCATTTGAATGTTTATTTAATAACTTATCTTCGACAGAAAAAATAAATAAATTAGTCTTCTCATGAATGAGGACTGCGTACATGCTAGAGTTTGACTGGTATACGAAGACCATCATAGCTCAGTTGTGCATCAAGGCCCTCAGACTCCAATAGTTTTGTAAGGTAATCATTCACTTCTTCATGATCCATAAGATGCATCATACCTTCAAATTGCCAATGAGGAGACATCAGAACATTATTTTTCTGAAACATTTTACTCTTATGGAAAATTGCAATGCTTGATCAATGAACTGAAGTAGACTGTTGCATCAATAAAATCAAGACAAGAAACTAGAGGGAGCATTATGCTAACGAGGGAATGGATCCTCTCATGTGATATGAAGTTATGTGAGAGGATATCAACCGTTCATATACAAATTAATAATTATCCTTTTATCACTTTTTCTTAATACTTTTTTTATCACCATTGATTTGAACATGAATAATTGAGATCCTTTCATATGATCTCATGTCACGTGAGAAGATCTTTTCCCCGGTGAGCTAAACTTACCTGTAAAAAGTGTCCTTTTGGGTTGAATTTTTCGCACTTCCTCTAAGGCCTGAAGTGAAAGATCAGAATAAACTTTATTTCCTCAAGAAAAATTTAACAAATGTAAAAGAGATTACCCTTGGAAGTCCAAAATGTGTGGAAGTAGAGCGATCAGGCCTCAAAGCATCCTGTGGAATAATCATACATCTAATGAGCGAAAGAGAAATTGCACACCGTACTTCCAGTTATTTCATGTAAAAATGAAGACACGTTTGTGGCAGGATAGAAAGGATGAGGGTGAGTCACCAGGATTAAGATTTCACAGTCCTTTAAAAGAGGGTAAGTTTCTTCAGGAATTTCACTAGCATCACTGTAAATTTAGACACAAGATCAGCTCCACATATATTGATGAAAAAGCTGGGCTGAATTATAATATAAGCAAGAACTTTTCCACTTAGTTAGACATCAGAAGCATTACCTTATGTAACATATATTACCAAAACGAAAACCAAGGGACCGATAACCCTGGCCATGCCACACTGGTAATGGGGTAAACTGAAGTACAATAATAAGAGGTGGGAAAAATTAGAGGCAAACCCTATGCTCAAGAAGGAACATGGTAAGAAGCAATAAGCTAGAAAATAGATTGAGTGAATAGGGAAAAAGTACTAAAAAGTCCACGGGAAACTATCAAAACCTTTAATAATACTGACCTTCAGTCCATGCACAAAAAATGGTTCTTCAGATATGATATTGAATTGCAACTCTGAGACTGCAGCACCAGGTATGATAACACTAGTATCTACTAAATAATAATGAGTCTTCTTCATCACCTGCATATTTCAGTAATGAATAGATGAATGACTTCCCCCAAAAAAATATCTCAACAGTTGCTCATTATAGTAATAAATGGTGAATGAGTCAGCAGATCATTAAAAAGAAAACCACAAGCTTTCATTTTTTTTCTCATTCCAGTCAGGTTATCAAATTGCAATTCAAATGGTGAATTGCCAAGCTAATTTTTGAATCGTGAATCGTGGACTGTACCAAATTATAAGATTCAAAGATATAATGAAAAATACCTTGAAATATATCATATAAATTATGTACAATGCTCAATGTAATAATTTGAAACTAGGAATTGACAAAATAATTTAACGATAACTCTCACAAAATAAAATTATAAGTCACAAGTCATAATAAGTCACATTAAATAACTACAAGAAGCTTATTTTTTAGAAGAATGAAAAAAGAGCAATGATATAACCAAATAAGGTGCATATAGAGTGACTACGTGTGTGAAGCCTATATTTCAAAAGAATGAAAAAGAGAAATAGAATAACCAAATAGGACGCATAGAGAGAGTGAGTGACTGACTATGTGAATCTCCTGTTTCAGAAGAATGAAAACAGGGAATGGAAAAATCAAATAGTGTGCATTCAGTCGCGCTCCTTTACTTATTTTTTAACTTGATTTAAGCTTATTTAATTTTTTAATTTCTTTCATGAGAATTGATAAAAGCAAAGCGAAAGAGAGGAAAAGAAAAAACTAATGAATCATTGAATTGTGCAATTCGTTTCTGTAAACTTATTCATGCATATATTGCATGCTTCAAAACTATTTTTGATTCATCACATGATACAAATAATTGGCTTGCCGAATCATATTGAATCATGAGATTCAAATTGCAAATCGTAAGATTCTAAGAACTATATAAGTACCATTGAGAGGAACTCCAAATCCAGAGCACAAAGGAAAGAAAATATCTAAAAAGGATGACAAGTAAACCTCAAGAAATCAAGCTTGTTATGCTCCATCCTGAAAGTTAAAATATTTGAGAAGAAGGAAACTTCCCCTAAAACATTTCTTCATTTTTCGACTACAGATAACAAGCAGAAAGTAAAATTGACAACTTTGATTTAGAAGGGAAGCAGAAGGGAGAGCACCTCAAAGTCACGCTGGGCAACAAATATTGGAATATAAGGCTGAACATTGTTTGTCCAATCTCTAAGATCATCAAGACCTGGGGAGAAGAGAGGAACAGAGTTAGTCTATATGGCCAGTCATATTTCTTATTAATTCAGGCAAGCATTATACTTGACATATTGATATCAATTATCCAAAGAGTATTAGAAAGTATTAATGTCAGAGACCTCCAATTGCATCAGCATGTGAATGAGTAATAATAACCGCATCAATTGTTCTTATCCTGACAGAAATACAAATAGTTAAAGAGAGGTTAAAAGCAAAGTAGAAAATTACAAGAAGAAAACCTGTAAGAAGTTTTTGCCATCTACTTCATAAATTTAAGGCTTGTCAAGAGATTCCCAAGAAAACCACCAAAAAATGCCATTGATGTACAAGTTTTTGCCTAATCAAGAGATTCCCAAGAAAAAGCATTTAAAACCACCAAAAAATGCCAGTGATGTACAAGTTTTGTAAGATTTTTTGTCTCTTAAATTGTTTAGTATCACAATGCTGTTCATATTGTCATGCAACCAACTCTTCCAAAAGCTTAAGTGGTCAGATGAAAGCAGATGAATGGCTTCATATTTTATATTATATTTTTTAATACAGATATTTGATAATCCCATTTATTTTGCATGAGTAATGATACTTGCACAAACTAACACTTGTACACTCCTCACACACTCCTGAGAGAGAGCCATTGGACAACACCATGGTCCCACCATAACTTTTTTTGAATGGTCCAAATTGTACATATACCTCACAGTTTGTGCAAGTATCTTTTTGCAATTTGCATATGTCCTGGCCAAATGTTTCACTCTACCCTTGTTATTATGTTGCATCATAGCTTTTCCTTAAAGATAAAATATGGAGAGAGAGAAAAAGGAGAAGCCATCTCAAGTAACAATGTCATAAATAGCTAAAGAATTGAACCTAAACTAACCCAAACGCAGGAAACCACCGGAGAGCACTTTGATAGAAAAATCTGCAACAAGTAAAAAAATTGTTACCAGCACCCAAATGAAGCAAGCACATTGAACAATCATATCCGAGTTTTCCATGAAACTGAACTCAAATGGCCTTAGTCCCATCTTAAAGTTTTAAAAACTAACATATTCATGGTTCATGACCAGGCTAGCAATATATTGAAGGAAAGCTAGAAATTTGATCAAGCTAGAGTAGTAACTTCATGTTCAGCAATTCAGTAAATCATTTATTATTTGCTAACTATTAATTTGCCATGTTCCAAAAGAAATTCTAATTTCTGGGGCAAACCTAAAACCATCAACAAATCACATGTTTGGACTATCACTCAAAATAAAAGGAAGAAAAAGCTCATCCTAATTCATAATCTAACATAATTACAATTCACATTAAATAGGGAATTCAAATCATACTTTCCAGCATCTATAAGAATATTGTGAGTTCCTGAGGAATCGGGGTGACGAATGAGGATGCTTGTGTTAAGTCTCCTATTCTTATTACCCGGTTCAGCAGCTTTTGAACAAACCTGTAATAACCATGAAAAAAAGAAAATCTCTCTTAACAAACAATTTTCAATAAACTCTTAACATTCAATTCCATACTCTTATCACATATACCGGACATTTGTTTAAAGGATTAGTCAAACAGCTAACTCGTGGAACCCCTTCACTAGTTCCAGTCCCCATAAATATAACTTCTGTTTGTTCAACAGGTAATTCCACTCCAGCATCTCCATTAGCAAAAGCTGTGATGAATTGAGAAGTCAATACAAATTTTATGTAATAATCAAATTTTATAAATAAATAAAAAAACAATTTTTTTTTTCAAAATATATAAAAAAAAAAATAAAGACAATATTTGCAACCGTGTTCCAATTCAAAGCATAGGTTAGGTTCCAATATCAAAAGGGTAAACATTACATACATTTCTAAAGGAAGAGAATGAGAAATTGAAAATGAAAATGAGAAAAAGACAGAAAAGCAATGGTTACTTACTGGAGTAGAGGCGAGAAGCTGCAATGGTGGTGGGGAGTGAGAAGGAAGAAGGACGCCAACGCCATGAAAATCGAGGCAGAGAGGTGAGGGAACAAGGAAGAACGCGAATGGAGGCAACCACCATTGATTCACTGAGTCTCTTGTGTCTGTCACACAAACATGTTCCAAATTCGTTCCTTTTCGCTTTCTTCGTTAGTTACCACTAACCACCAAAACGGGAAACGCAATTGATTAAGGAAAAAGCTCCTTTTTATTTATTTAATTATTTTATAAACAAATTTATTTTAAGAAAATCTTATTATAAATAATAATTTATTTTATATTTTTTAAGATATAATATTTTATGTTAGTTTAAATGGAAATTCTTTTCAATAGAATCAACGAAGTTTGGCTTACTTCCAATAATTAAATCTATATAACTGAGGTTGAATTCAGAACTTTTTCATTGATAAGTAACCATAATCTTATTATAAATAATTCAGTGTTTAGTATAAAAAAAATGATAGGAATAACTTTATGATCTTAAATTAATCGGGTAATCAGTAAATTAAAAATATTTACCTTAAATTTTCTTTATCACCTTAAAAGAAATAATTTTTTTTTTTTTACGTTTTTAAAGAGCTCTTTGCATTGTTTAAGAGATAAAAAGGATAAAAAAAAATTAAATAATATTTTTTCAATATATTACAGATTTTGTAAAATTCTTTTTATTGAATATTTATTATTTTCTTTAACAGCCTAAATAAGAAAATCTTTAGTAGCTATTGCTCAAAACAGTGTTAACTATTGTTAAAAAAAAAAAAACGAATAACTGATTATTGCATATTCTAAACGTTAAAGCAACAAGTCAAGAACTTCTCACTTTTATTTTGGGTGAAATTCAAGAACTTTTCAAACTAAAAGAGTATGGCTATTTTGTTCCATATTGTTCAAATTTGGACAAACATACTTTTATCATTTAACAGACAACTAACGAAACCAAAAACCTCGAATCACCTAACACAAAGTTTGATACCTCAAATATATAATTGCAACACTTTTACTACAAATAATGCCAATCTAGTACACGGCAGCCATGTTTTTCCCACAATTCGATTTTGGGGATAAAAAATGATTACTTTCTTCTTCTCTTCTTTTTGTCATACGAAGAATTTTTTCCTTCCTTGACCCCCTTGAAAGAAACCAGAGAAAATAAACAAAAATGGTCCATATTCAATTTTTCTTTGGTTGAGAAATAATGATAGTCATGATACAATTTGCAAAAAGTATTTCCAGTTTCTATTTCACTATAGCCTGTTTTTCTAAAATCAACCACATACACGAATACATCCCAATCTTTTTCCCATTCAAACTGTACCAAGCACTAACCCTTGTTTACTTCATAAGGATCCAAGTATTGGTTAAATTCCACCTCAGCATAAGCCAAACCTCCTGTGCATAGTATGCATCAAATCCTAATACAAAAGCATAGAAAGAAAAAAAATTAAGTCTGGCAAACTAATTCCGAAAGATCTCAGGGGACATTTGGTAGGGGAGAGATTTTTTTTATCCGGGAATCAAGATTTTCATGAATATGATTGGAAAATGAATTTTCCGGGAATGTTACAAAAAAGTTATTTGGTAGGCTAACATATTTCCGAGAATATTGGGTTAATTTTCTTGATACTATGTTTAGTTGTATTAAAATTTACCTTGTCATAGAAATCCTAGAATACCATCCCGTGGGTGGTATTCTTGGATGATATTTTCAAAAAAGTTTACACAGAAAATAAAATCTCGGGAAAATCAGATTCCCGGAAAAAATTTAAAAATCTCATACCAAACGTAGGTAAAATAAGATTACCATCTACAGTTTCCCGAAAATCCTAAAAAAACCTTTGTACCAAATGGCCCCTTAAAGTTGAAATATATATCCAAACTCCTATTATATCGTTGGTAAAGTTGATCCAAAAATATACCCATGATGGCTCATTCATAAATAGATGCATATTTACATACACAGAAATTCAATAATGATATAGGTATAGCCCCAAGCACAGCATAAAAAGCAATAAACAAAGGTTTAATGACCTGTAAAACATGCAAAAGGCTTAAACCTAACGGTTATCATATTTCACCGTGATTTATAACCATATATGTCGCACAAATGAAAATCGGCAAGACTACAGAGCTGCATTCAAAGGGTAAAAAATTATTGAATCCTAGTAGCCAAAGATTAAACTTGCAATATAACACTTTGACTCCTTTGCACAGTGATAAAGTTACTTGAACATTTTCTAAAGAATTTTATGACACTATCCATTATTACTGTTAGCCATTCTACATTTCCTTACCCGTTACAATCTACATGCTCCCAAACTTTTACAAATGAGTAAATAGTAGAGTCTCAACTTCGGCAACTTAAATGCAAAATTTAGGTTGTCATTACATCAGAGATTGAAGTTGTGTTAGAACTTAGTTTGTTTTAGGTTCTCATTCTCAGTTGATATGCTTTCAAAAATGCTACCTTGTTTCACTTTGTTTCCTGCTTTCAAGAATTTACAAAGGAAATTGTGAAAACAAACCAAACGCACCCAAGTGTTGCGTCTTCTCTATCTGTGTCACGTTGAGAGTAAATGACAGAAATGATGCAAACAGAGAACATATTAACTAATTCATCAAACTTTTGAACATGCAAAAAAAGTGAAAAACAGAAAATCCCTATGAACAAAAAATAAAGGCAATGAATATTGTCGTCTAAAAGTCTCGAGCACAGAAAAACTAAAGGAGGAAAGTAAATGTAAGACTTTGTAGAAACTTTTTGACATTGAAATAATCGATGGATTTGAGCATTATCCACAAAATTGGAAACTTTAACCAATCATTGGACCAATTTCAATTTTAGATATATGATCAGATAGGACAAACAAAGTAATATAATCAGCTTTAGATATATGTTCCGAAAAATCATTATTATTGTAATAAAGAATATAAATTATTTCAGAATAAAGGGGTTATATGAATACCTTCTAAACGGTCATAATATCAAAGTCTGCATGCTGAGAGCAATTGCGGAAGTAGGCAGTTATGTGGTCAAGGTTGTTGATGAAGATTTTATATGTTGATCCAACTCTAAAGTTCAATGACTTCAATTTGCTAAAAGACAAACATTCTGGCTTTAACAAGGCTTTAGTCCCACAGGTAACCTGAAATTGTAAAAGTCACAATAAATAAATTAATCTTAGGCCTACTTAATTTGAGAATTTAAAGTAGAAACCCATTCTATCTCTCTCTCTCTCTCTCTCTCACCCACACACACTGTGTTTGCAGTCACATGTACATACAGATAAACACACACACAGTTTTCTCCATACCTCAACTGTACAGAATGATAGCTTAACAGCTTCAGCATTGTGACGTCCCCGTAACACATTGATCAAACCATGTAAAGTCTCCACTCTTTTCTCTCGGTGAGGCTTTTCCAATCGATCATGTGGTTCGTGAATATCAATGACCAATCCATCCAAAGAAGGAATACTAAACTCAAAAAAGGCACAAGGTGTGGAATACAAGTAGCTGAAATTGGTAAGCTGTGGAGCAGCAACTACAATCTTACATTTAAAGCGGTTGCAAATCAGAGTCAAGTTACTGAGTTGGGGAGCAGATATCACAAAATCCTTAGGTTTCAAATCTGACTCAAGGACATTTCACTTAAGTGCAAATTCTTCAAATTGACACAATTAGGAAATGGATCCAAACAGTCAGTTCCCGTATTGCATAGAGTGAAGCTGTTTAGATGCAAAGTTGTCAACATTGTAAAACCAAAAAGTTCAGACAAACTTGAAAAGGGGTTTGAAAAGTCAGCTGCAGCAGGATACATTGAAAAATGTTCCAGATGCAACATGTCCAATGATTTGCAACCTAAAGGGGATGAGGCATTTGTAGGATGGCAATCTTTTAACTCAAGCCTTTTCAATGATTGGCAAGTAAATAAAGCCAAAGGAATTTCAACCGGCGGACTGCCACAGGATTTTGCTTGAAGATTGATTCTGATTTCTTCAACACCATGCGATGCTGCATATTCGATGACTTTATTCAATAGATTTTGATCTGTTGCATAATCTACCCCAAAGCGACGGTAAATGAGAACTTTGACTTGAGAAGAATCGCGATGCGACAGGACCCACAACACAAATTTCTTGAAATCAACCAACCTAGTGAATGATTTGCTGCTGAAGTTCAGGCAGGGAATTGAAGTCCAAAGATACCTCCACCTTTTTGATAAAACACAAGTTCGAATGGCATCCTTTGTTTCCATAAATGACAGAATATGATGGATGACGCAATCTGGCATTTCACCAAGTCTGTCCTGACATTCTGCCACTTCACAATTATCTACATTTTGAGAAGCCAAAATTGTGTTTTTTGACTTCTTCAAAACAGGACCAGATTCCAGAAAATCATCTTTCTGCATTGCAGCTTCACAGCACTCAATCGAATCAGTGGGGTTGAAGCTCTCAATCATATTCCCATCAAATCATTACTCTACAAATTTGAAATGATCCAGTTATTAGCTTATTGGTTCAGCAGCAGTACTCCTCTACGTAGAATCTAACAAAAACAAACAAAAATAAAATAAAAAAAATAAAAAAATCAGCATATTAAGATAAGAGAAGTTATCCATATCTAATAAACACGAACAGTCAAGACGAGGAAATGGAAATCAATAAAACCTCTCTTTATCTCTTTGACCCAACCTCGGGCTCTGATAATTGAAACATGACACTAAATAACTCGAGGCTCCTTTAATAACTGATAAATGCTCCACAATTTCTCTATCTTTATCAAAATTTCTCGGTTTGAAAACTATTCCTCAAACCCAATCCTTAGAAACAAACATAACCCTCAGAAATCAGAAACACACTAAAGACTCCAAATTTCATGTAAATAAATCAAACCCCATAAATAAAACATCCAAGCCAACCAATTTCAGAGGGTCAAGAACAATCAAAAAGACAACTTTACCATCCCACGGTTGAAAAGTCACACAAAGGCACACCCCAACATATTGGCAAATAAAAAAATGAAATAAAAAATTAATGGGCAATTGAAAAAAAGGGAAAAGGAAGGAAATTTTTGCACCTGAATAAGGGTCCTAGGAAGACGATGATGATGTTGATTATTGGGCACGCGCGTTGACAAAAAGGTTGAAGGGTGACTGTGTCTGAAATTCTGGGGAGAGCTTTTGTTTGTTTGTGTTGTGTTGTGTGCAATGGGAAATGGGAGAAGAAGTGAGAGACTCTCTCACTTCAGAGCTTCCAATTAGTTAATTCCCTCTTTTTGTGGCTGCGACCAAAGTGGCTCTCACTCTCTCTCTCTCTTTCTCTTTGTTCTTTTTAGATTTCTCTCTTAATTCTTCCACTAAAGGAAAAAGAGAGGGCAAAAAAACATAAAATAATGTTTCTACAATTATATCATTTATTTATCTATTTATAAAAAATGTCAATTTAATGTGAGAAATTGAGAGGGGGGAAAGGTGAGTGGCATGATTTCCATTAAATATTTCTCCTTAGGAATATATATTATGCACATAATAATTACAAGATCCGTTGGAAAAAGGTCTCTCTTTGTCCACTTGTTTGGGGTAAAAGGACTGAAATATAAGTTGTGTGTAGAAAAAAAACTTGAGCTTTGAAACTCGCCTTCATATAATTATTTGAAGGGTTCAATTTTTCTCATGTTGTTGGAGATATGTATCTTCTACCATAGATATATGATGTAATGGGACCCATCATCCATTAAAAAAAGAAAAAAGTGATTGCACAATTTTTTATGTGAGAGAAACATGAGATAACTATCTCATGTAAAATGAGACAATGATTTCCCTTATTTGAATATATTAAACTGTATATATTGTTTCCATTGTAGATGTTCAAAAAATTTCCTATCAAGAGAAAGTGTCGTAAAATCGTAGTCAGATTGATTTCTTTCTGGCTAGAAGAGAAGATAGAACTTCTTGTGTCGATTGTAAGGTCTACCCTGGAGAGTGTGTCGCTACGCAACATAAGCTGGTAGTCTTGGATGTTCGGTTCAACAAAGTACTTACAATGAAGAAGAGGGCTCAGAACCCAAGGATAAGGTGGTGGAAGCTTAAGGAGAGAAAAGAGAGAGTTCAATGAAAGAATGTTGCATGATGGACCTTGGGAGTTTGATGGAAAAGTAAATGCAATATGGAATGAGATGACTAAGTGTATTCAAAATTTGGGAAGGAGGGTGTTGGGAGAAAGTAAAGGAAATGGATTTCATACAAAGGAAACATGGTGGTGGAATGGAGAGGTGCAAGAGGCAATTAAACATAAGAATGAGTGCTTTAGATCTTTGCACAAAAGTCCCAGTGAAGAGAACTTGCAAAAGTTTAGATTGGCGAGAAAAAATGCAAAGAAAGCAGCGCGAGAAGCTAGGGGCAAGGTTTTCGACGAGTTGTATAAAAATCTTGGGAGCAAGGATGGTGAAAGAGGTATTTATAAACTTGCAAAGATAAGGGATAAGAAAAGTAAAGACCTCACCCAAGTTAAATGCATCAAGGATGAAAATCAAAAACTTCTGATGAGAGATGAAGATGTAAATGAAAGATGGTTGAACTACTTTAACAAGCTGTTTAATGGGGATGGAGATACAAGCGAGGTGGACTTGGAGGACGCGTATGATGATATGAATAGAAGATTTGTACGCAGAATTAATACACATGAAGTTAAGGAGGCTTTAAAGAGTATGAAGACTAATAAAGCCTTGGGGCCTGATGGTGTCCCTATTGAAATGTGGAGAGGCCTAGGGGATGTGGCAATAAAATGGTTGACCAATCTTTTCAATAAGATTCTCCAGACAAATAAGATGTCTGATGCTTGGAGGAAAAGTATGATTGTGCATATCTACAAAAATAAGGGAGATATACAGAATTGTTCAAACTATAGAGGCATTAAACTAATGAGCCATACTATGAAGTTGTGGGAGAGGGTTATTGAACATCGCTTGAGGAGAGATACCAAGGTTTCTGTAAATCAATTTGGATTTATGCCAGGAAGATGTACCATGGAAGCCATTTTCTTGATGCGACAACTTATGGAAAGACACCGAGAAAAGAAGAAGGACTTGCATATGGTGTTCATAGACCTTGAGAAAGCATACGATAGGGTTCCCAGAAAAGTTTTATGGTGGGTTCTGGAGAAGAAAAAGGTTCCATCAAAGTATGTAAAGGCAATACAGGATATGTATGATGAGGCTACTACATGTGTAAAAGCTTGTAACGGAACATCAAGTTATTTTCCTATCACGGTTGGTTACACCGAGGGTCGGCTCTAAGTCCTTATATCTTTGCCTTAGTTATGGATGAACTAACAAAAGATATTCAAGAGGAAGTGCCATGGTGAATGCTTCTTGCAGACGATATTGTGCTTATTGATGAGAACAAGGAGGGTGTTAATAGAAAACTTGAATTGTGGAGAAGCACATTGGAGTCTAAAGTATTCACATTAAGTCGAAGCAAGACTGAGTATCTGAAGTGTGAGTTTTCTCTGGTACGAGATGGGGACCAAGAGCCCGTGCATTTAATTGGTCAAGAGGTACCCAAAAAGATGCTTTTAAATACTTGGGCTCCATTTTACAAAAAGGTGGAGAGATTGATGAGGATGTAAATCATAGAATCAGAGCAGGGTGGATGAAATGGCGCAGTGCATCTGGGTTTTTGTGTGACCGCAAAATCCCCCTTAAGTTAAAAGGAAAATTCTATAAAACGGCAGTAAAACCGGCAATGCTATATGGAGCGGAATGTTGGCCAGCACATAGGCAATGATAAACCTCCAGTTTATCTTGTTTTAGAGACTAAAGTAATATGAATTATTCAGTTAAACAAGTTGAAACTAAGGTTAAAATGGTAATTATGATCATTAGTTGAAATTCAACTAATTAAATCAAATTCTTGATATTTTAAAAGGTTTTGTTGGAAAAAGAGGATTCAGAGGAAGATTGGATAAAGATGAAGACAACAACCAAGGGAATGAAGATCAAAACAAAGAAGATTCCATCTTATCAGGTTGTTGGAAGAGGGAGCTTAAGCCCCCAATGGAGGCTTAAGCCCCCGAAAAGCACATTCAGCTCCTGCCTCTGCGCGCTTAAGCGCCCTCCAGCGCGCTTAAGCGCCCTAGAAACGTATTCAGCCTCTGCCTCTGCGCGCTTAAGCGCCCTCCAGCGCGCTTAAGCGCGCCACAAACAAGAATTTCCAGCACGAAGAGCGCGCTTAAGCGCCCTACAGCGCGCTTAAGCGCGCAACATGAAGAAAAGCCTACTGCCTTAGGCGGCTTAAGCGCCCAACGGGGGCTTAAGCGCCCAAGGAATATAGTTTGTTCCAAATTGGCATATTCTGCAAAAGGTGCGAGTTCTACACCTTTAAAAAGGCACCTAAGGTTCAGAGTTAATCACTACTTCACACTGAAAAACACTTGGAGAGCCTTAGAGTCTCGGATACATGCTTGGAAGCGGCGAAGACAGATCGGAGTCAGTGCATCACTGGAGCTGTTAAAGATTCACCAATCACCAATGGAGTTTGGGGAAGCTTTTATAGTTATTTTTATGTTTGATTTCACCATGTCTGGCTAGTTTCTCTGTAGTTAGGGATGATGGAACCTAATTAAATCATTATGTTATGGATTAATTGTTATGAATTCTTCTCTTTTTATATTTGAATAAATTCATCTGTGTTCATTGCTTTCTATGAGTTTGCTCCTTATGGAATGACCCTTGGGAATTGTATGGCAACAGGAATGTTGGTGCATGAACCTCTATCTGATGAATTTATCATAACCCTTGTGGTCTAGGAATAGGAATAGGAATAGACACAAGGTAGTTATGCAATCCTATGATCCTTAATTTTAATGCATGTCTTCTTGGGGAATAATCGGGGAACTAGAGTTCTTCCAAGTTTACATAGGTTAGGGTAACAAGGAATTGAGCCCTAAGTAACTTAGATAGGTTCGATTGGCAATACATTAAGAGCAGGTTCTTAACAAGTTGATTCATAACGTATTGAGGAGATTAGGAGAAGTCAGAACCCTGACTACGTTTATTTTCTTAGTTAATTCTATCATTTATTTTCCGTTATTCACTTTACATTCAGAGCTTTAATTACATGTTATCAACCTTTTTCAACACACAAACTACGTTACTTCCTTTTTATTAGTTCAACTAAATTAACGATAGCGAATCGGTGCTTGAGTTTAATCCTCGTGGGAACGATATCTTACTTATTCACTTTATTACTTGTACGATCGGTGCACTTGCCGAAAGTAGCAACAAGTTTTTGGCGCCGTTGCCGGGGATTAATACTTCAACATTGATAGAAACTATTAATTCTTTAGATTGAACCTTATTTTCTGAATTTTTAAATTCTGTTATTGAGTTCTTATTTTCTTTTTCGTAGTCTCTTTTCTGGTTTATGCGAGGTACCATTGACACCGATTCCTTGCAATTCGATCCAGAAATAGAGAAGACAGCAAGAAGGAATAGGAAACGTACCAAAGTAAGAAAACAACAAGAAAAAGAAGCTTCAAGCTCTACACAACCAAGAGAGGAAGCAATGGCGGAAAATGAAATTCCACAACCACGTACATTAGGAGATTACATGACTCCTGCTCGAGTCCCACAGACAGCAAGCATTGTTAGGCCAAATGTGGACGCTAACAACTTTGAGCTCAAACCAGCATTATTACAGCTGATCCAAAAAGATCAATTCGCTGGAGGGAGCATGGAAGATCCTTATACTCATCTTGAGAACTTCTTATTATATTGTGATACTTTGAAGATGAACGGAGTGTCCCGTGATGCTATCTTACTTAGACTCTTTCCATGTTCACTCAAAGAGGATGGAAGATCATGGCTACAATCACTTCCTCAAGGAAGCATCACCACCTGGGATGATCTAGCTACAAAGTTCTTAGCCCGGTTCTTTTCAGCTTCAAAAATGGCACGACTCAAGGCTGAAATCACTTCTTTTGAACAAAAAGAAAGTGAAACTTTATATGACGGTTGGGAAAGATTCAAAGGACTGCTTAGGAAATGTCCACAACACGGTATTGAAGCTTGGGAGAAAGCACAAATTTTCTTCCAAGGAATGACACCAAGTACCAGAACTCTGGTAAATGCTGCAGCTGGAGGGTCACTGAAGACAAAAACTCCAGAAGAAGCCTTGGAGTTGTTAGAATCTCTTGCATCACAAGAGTTTGACAATGCTCCAGTATCACATAAGAGAGCAGGAATCATGAAGTTAGAGGGATACGATGTCATCTTAGCCCAAAATGAACAGATTCTACAGTCTAACAAGAAACAACAACAACAACTAGATGCTCTAACAAAGCAATTTTCTGAATTCCAGGTTTCTCCTGTTAATACTCAAGCAGCTTCTGTTAATACTTCTGCTATTACTTGTGGTATATGTACAGGTACTCACGCTACCGAAGATTGCGATTTCAACCGAGTAACTGAAAATGCTGAAGTCAATGTACTCTGGCATGATCAAAAAGCTCCGGGAAGGAATCAATATGGTAACAATCAAAACCAAGGATGGAGGAATAAAAATCAGAATCAACACCCAGGATTCAGTTACAGTTCGAACCACCAGCTCAATCCTAATGTGCAACCACAAACTTCACAACAAAGCAGTACATCAGAATGGGAGAAAGCATTTGCACAATTGTCAAAAACTACATCAGATTTTGTTCAAAGTACAAATACATTCAGAGAGGACACTTCATCATTTATGCAAGAAACCCGAGCTTCATTCCGGAATCAAGAAGCTTCCATCCGGAATTTAGAAACTCAGATCGGGCAATTGTCAAGACAGTTCACTGAAAGGCCTCCAGGCACCTTTCCAAGCAACACAGATGTTAATCCAAACGCCCACTGTAAATCCATTATTACTAGAAGTGGGATAGTAATTGAACCAGTGATCAAGCCTTCAGCAGAGAAAAAGGCAGTAGAAAAACCTAACAGTGAAAAGGAGAAAGAAATTGAGAATGAATCTGTTGCCCAGAAAACAATTCCTGAAAAGAAGGAGTTCAAATGGGAGAAAAAGAAAGCTCAAGAGAGACAAGAGAAGCCAATTGAACTCTCACCTTATGCAAAAATTCCATATCCGCAAAGGTTTAGAGAGGAAATCAAAAAGCAGCAGTACTCTAAATTCCTTGACATATTTAAGAAACTGCAAATCAACATTCCATTTGCTGAAGCCTTGGAGAACATGCCAAACTATGCAAAATTTATGAAAGATTTACTCTCCAGGAAGCGTAAATTGAAAGAATGCGAAACGGTGGCCTTAACAGAAGAATGCAGCGCAATAATTCAAAAGAAGCTACCACCTAAACTTCAAGATCCTGGAAGTTTTAGCATTCCGATAGAAATTGGAAACATTGGTGTGGGTAAGGCATTATGTGACTTAGGAGCTAGTATCAATCTTATGCCTTTATCTATGTGCAGGGCCTTAGGTATTCAAGAACTCAAGCCAACCAAGGTTTCACTACAGTTAGCCGACAGATCAATCAGGAGGCCAGATGGAGTCATTGAAGACATACTGGTAAAAATTGATAAATTTATTTTCCCTGCAGATTTTGTCATTTTAGACATGGAGGAGGATGCTGAGATTCCCTTACTTTTGGGAAGACCTTTCTTAGCCACAGCAAGGGCCATGATTGATGTAGAGCAGGGTAAATTAATGCTGCGAGTTAACGATGATACTGTGACAATTGATGTCTTGGAATCTATGAAACATCCATCCGATGGGGGAGATTGTTTCAAGATAGATTTAATTAATGATGCAGTGTTAGATACAGTGGATGAAATACTCCAACCATTGATGGGATTGGAGTCAATAGGAGAAGAATTGTTGGAAAATTCTACGGAATCAACAAAGGGAGATCAAGAAGTTGAAAAACTGAGAAAGAAGGTTGATGATATCACTAAGGGAACACCAAAGGTTGACTTGAAAGAGCTGCCTCCTACCTTGAAATATGCATTTCTTGGAGATAGCAAAACATACCCGGTGATTATCAATGTTGATTTATCAACCACCGAAGAAGAAAAATTACTAGAAGTCTTGAGAGAGCATAAAACGGCTATAGGATGGTCTATTACAGATTTAAAAGGAATAAACCCATCATTTTGCACTCATAAAATATTGATGGAAAACGACATCAAACCAGTCAGACAACCTCAGAGAAGGCTAAATCCGACCATGAAGGAGGTCGTGCGAAAAGAAGTCGTAAAACTATTGGATGCTGGGATGATCTATCCAATTTCAGATAGTGCATGGGTGAGTCCGGTACAGACAGTTCCAAAGAAAGGTGGGATCACGGTGGTACGAAATGAAGATAACGAACTAATTCCCACAAGAACTATCACCGGCTGGCGAATGTGCGTCGATTATAGGAGACTGAATACCGCTACGAGAAAAGATCACTTTCCACTACCATTTCTAGATCAAATGTTGGAAAGACTAGCAGGACATTCATTCTATTGTTTTCTAGACGGATATTCCGGATATAATCAAATAGCAGTTGCCCCAGAAGATCAGGAAAAGACAGCATTCACCTGTCCATATGGCGTGTTCGCATACAGACGTATGCCCTTCGGATTATGCAATGCACCCGCCACTTTTCAAAGGTGTATGCTATCTATATTTTCTGATATGATTGAAAATTTTATTGAAATTTTTATGGATGATTTTTCTGTCTTCGGTTCATCTTTTGATGCTTGTTTAACTAATCTAGCTTGTGTTTTGCAGAGATGCCAAGAGAGTAATTTAGTACTCAATTGGGAAAAATGTCATTTTATGGTAAGGGATGGAATAGTCCTAGGCCATAAGATATCTAAAAGGGGAATTGAAGTTGATAGAGCGAAAATATCTATTATTGAGAAACTCCCCCCTCCCTCTAATGTACGTAGTGTACGCAGCTTTCTTGGACATGCAGGTTTCTATCGGCGTTTCATCAAGGACTTCTCAAAGATAGCTAAACCCCTCTGCAAACTATTAGCTAAAGAAGAAGAGTTCAACTTCGACAATGACTGTTTGACTTCTTTTACTCTTTTAAAAGAAAAACTGACTACTGCACCTATTATCACTTCACCTAATTTTGAATTGCCTTTCGAATTAATGTGTGATGCTAGCGATTATGCCATAGGTGCTGTGTTGGGTCAAAGGAAAGACAAACTTTTACATGTTATATATTATGCTAGTAAGATTCTCAATGATGCACAAATGAATTACACCACTACTGAGAAGGAATTGCTAGCAGTTATATATGCTTTTGACAAATTTAGAACCTATTTGTTAGGATCTAAAGTTATTGTTTACACTGATCATGCTGCCCTGAAATATTTACTAACCAAACAGGATGCCAAACCTAGACTACTCAGGTGGATGCTTTTACTTCAAGAATTTGAAATAGAAATAAGAGACA
>JAVKPL010012206.1:0-57088 GCA_032173675.1 Gastrolobium villosum | reverse complement strand
ACATCTTCCGAGACATCTTCTCAAAATCTTCTTCCTCTTCCAACATGTAAACGGAGTAGACCAATTTCAATGCATCGGGGCATCTCATAACCCTGAAAATCTTCTCCATAGCTTGGAGCCATTTCGCTGCCACCATAGGGTCATATTCTCCTTTAAAAGAAGGAGGTTTATGTTTTCTGAGCGTATCCTCATTTGTTTTAAGCAAGTTTTCGTTAGCTCGACGACTAACTTCCAACTCCCTGTGCACAGCTGCCAGGGTTTCAACCATAGGATCCGGCTGCCCAACCGTTGCCCCACGACCACCTCGTGGCCTAACCAAAGCAGCCAAAACAGGATCTGGCTGAGCATTTACATTCGATGCCTCGGCGTTATTCCGGTTCCTCGTCATGACACTACACAAGTTACACCCAGATCACAAATGATCACATAATAATCATCAAGAGTACCAAAACAACTACAAAGCATTAAACAACAAACACATATAACAATTGTCCACAAGTTTCCCTACAAAACTGCTCTGATACCATAAAATGTAACACCCCGTTCTAGAACCGGTTTGTTAACATTGACTTATGATATTAAGCGCAGTTACAATCACATTGGTGCAATTAAATCCGGTTAAATTTTTCTTTTTAAAGCAAGCCGAATTAAGATTACCCAATTGCGTGACCATAACCATAATACATTGCGGAATAACATACTTAAAGCTTAATACCATACTTTCATTTCATTTATTATGGTCTCCATTTTCCCATTATATTATAGGATTTTCCATTAGTTACGCGTGGGTTCAAACCGCGCTCAAATCGGAGCACCGTAGCCCAAGTTATGAGATTTCTAAGCGACAGATGCTGAATCGGCAAAACCCCCGCGCTGACAGCGCCATAGTGGCGCCCGCAGCGCCAGCACCACTGCCATATTTTGGCCGTTGGCGCCCCTAGCGCCAGTCTGGCGCCCATAGCGCCAGACAACAGGGCTGTGTACCCAAAACAGGGCAATTTGACCTTCCTGTGGTATTTTAACCATAACTTTAGTTATACTTATCCAAATTACACAATCTTGGTCTCTATGGAAAGCTAGGAAACATATCTACAACTTCCATCAAGACACAAGGGTCCAAATCTATCATATAGGATACGAAAATTGGACAACAAGACAGGGTATCTTTGTTTTGAATTGGTTTTCCAACCTAAAGGTCTTCTTTCACCTAATTTACATCATATAATCCTTTCAATACATGAATTCTAGTCTCTCTAGATACTCATACACTAAGAGAAACATGCATATCATTTCATCATATATGCAATATCCAATAATTACAACATTACATCATGATTACAAGTTTTAATTACAAATCATGGGACTTAGCTACAAAACACTATGATCACTCCTTGGCTCCCATCAACAAAAGAGATACCAAAAGCATGAGCATAGGCTAAGTCCACCCAAATAAATATAGCATGCATATGACAATTGATTCTCATTTAGCAATCCTATACATGTGAACTACAAAATAACATGCTTAATCAATTGACACAATATCTTTATATGCCCAATCACTTCAAATATGGCCACTTGCCATCAGAGGCTCCTGCAGCATCCTTTCCTGAAAGGGGGTCCCCAACAACACGGGGTGAGATATACGAATATATCCAGTAAACCAGGGGTCCTTGGAGCATCTCTCCACCCCATAGTTCAATAACAGTGTAATAGCAATGACAATAATAATGCAACAAATACATATCCATGCAAGTGTACAAAACATCTCCAGGAGAAATCCCTCGAGCTCTCGAGCTGTCCTAAGGATACTCAGATGCAAATAGTCCTACTGGCCAGCTAAACTACCAAGTATGATTTACGCATCGTCATGCAACATACCAACATAGGGAAACACCATCCTATGTCACACCAAAGCATGCAAATACGTATAACAAAGCATTACAATATTTCATTGCATTTATATACAACAACACACCATTACCCGTTCAGGGCTTGGTGGAACAATAAAGGGAATTACACCCAAGGTCCGAAGGCTTACCTCAATGCTTCCAACTCAACCTTTGTTCTTCACCAACCTTCACAACACATATCAATCTCAAGGAGCTAACCGAGCTCCATAGCTTGCTCCAATGGTTGGTTATTCACGGTTGGTCCAAATGCCTCAATCCTAAGAATCACATGGACAATATCAACAATCAACCCAAACCAAACCATTGATTACACCAACAAGCCAAACCATAGTCAAATGCATAATTTTGTAATTTTCCAAACAAAATCATATGACTATATAAACTTATTTTCACCGATTAAATGTCATTCCTAGCATTTTTCTCAACATGCACTAGGCCTCAATCTTTCTAGAACATAGCTCATTTACTCAACTTTTCATAAACCCTAAACACTATTCATCATCTTCCCCAAACATACATTTCTCATGAAAATAGAGTTCAAGGAGTAGAATCTTACCACCAATGGTTGCACAACCAAAGATTGGTTACTCCTCAAGCTTCCATGGAGGTAGAAACCAACAAATCTCTCAATTCCTCCAATGGGTCAACACTTTGGAAGGAAATATCTCAAACCACACAACTCCCCACTAAGATCCAAGCTAGGATTGTGAAAGAGGGGAAGATTTGGAGTGGTTTAGGCTTTTGAATCGCTCAAAACGGTTGAAGATTTCTCCCTCTAGGGTTTTCCCCCTTTCCTTTCTTCTTCCTTCCCTTTCTCTCTTCTTTTCTTCTTCTTTTCTTCTTCTTTTCTTCTTTTCTTCTGCTCACGCGGGTTGGGTTGGGAAATATGGGGTTCCTTTAGTTGCTAGCCACTTAACATAGGTTAAGTGGGTATCGGTTCATCTATGTATTCAACTCCATTAATTACCAAACTTTACCCAAGAGTCTGGAATATTTTTCTAGGAATAATTCTACTTCCATTTTTATATTTTGGACACTTTTGTCTACACCCATTTATACCCCTTAATTTTCACAGAGTACACTTTTTACCTCAAAAGTGACCCTAATTAATTTTATAAGGGAATTTGCTTATTTTTACTCACTAATACATGCTTAATTATCTAATCACATGTATTTTGCTAATTAATTCTATTGGGCTATTATAAAGGACCTCCTTTAGATTTCATAAGGTGGAATCCAGAAGACCAAAAGCATGTTTCTCACCCATTAACAACAGTTCACTCCAAAGGGGATAGTATTAGAGGCTCTCTTATGATGCTCTCAGCAAACACTACTTGGTCCTTATGGCTTATTTTGCAGGTATTTATCTCATTGCTCTGTCCCTCATATTAATGCATATATATGATTCACTTTTTATCATAAATTATTTGGCTTCATCTAAAAATTTTCACTAATATACTTGTCTCAGGGATTTATTGTAAAGCAATACCCAGCAAAATTTCGTCTCACTGCTCTACAATGCTTCTTTAGCTTCATACAGTCAGCTATTTTGGCTGTTGCAATGGAGAGCAATCCTTCAGCATGGAGGCTTGGATGGGATATTCATCTTCTTTCAGTGGCATACTGTGTATGTTTATATTATAATCTAATGTTTGCACCCATATCCTGTACATCAATCTTGAATTCTAATGTCAAGTAGAAATTACAGGTTAAAATGTTAAGAAATCTAAAATCCTAGTCAATGGGTAAAAGTGCAAATGTAGTAAATATGTCTCTAAAAGGGTAAACTCTCGTGTACAAGATTCCCGACTTGCGAGGGTAAAGGTGAGAGTTGATTGTATACAGTTTTACTCTTATATTTTTGCAAAGAAACTATTTTCTAGATTCGAATAAGTGACCTTTCAGTTATAAATAATGACCTTACCATTGCTCCAAAGCTCCCCTCTAATAAAACATCTTTGCACATGAAAAATTGTGCTTGTGCTTGTGCTTAAAGAATATTACTAAAATTTGAACATTTTGTAAGGAGAAGTTTAATGTCATTAAAAAATTAGAGAAGTTGTGTTCTTTTTTGTACCTTAAAATAAAGTATGTTTCTTTATAGAGATTTGTTTGTCTGTTTGGAGTCTTGATATCTTGAAGGGAACTTGAATTGGTATTGAATATTGATCTTTTGCTTAGACCATGATAACCTTGGAATCTTACCAAGTGCTCTATCTTCTTGAAATAAGGCTTAGTGGAAATCATTTTGGTTCAAACGTGGTTGCATTTCTCTTCTAGGAGATAGGAGAATGTCATACTCACAGACAACTGTTTTCAATCATCTTATAGTAATTATGACAGGAAAATGATGCCCCCAGTCACATCATATGAGAACTCCGTTGAAATATAAGATCTTAATGGACCACATTTCAATTATAACCAATTCTTATTCAGCACAAAAGTTAAAATCATTTCTTGTCCAACAGAAAAGACACAAACATTTCTTTTGAGTTAGCATGTATCTTAACAAAAATGATTACATGATTATGACTAAATTAGGTACATTCACACGCTTTTCCACACTAATCTCATATCCCCTGCCTTCTAATTCATATACTTGTTGGCTTTTATGTCTTTTAACTTTATGCTGTAATCAACATCTTTGTAACTTATGGCTTTCATCTTAAAGAGGTCCTAAGCATAATTAGATAGGAAAATGTTAGTAACATAATTTTTTTAATATCCTTTTTTCCAACACACCTTTTATTATTAAGTGAAACTATACATGCTAACTCTTAATAAAAAAGTGTGTCTAGAACTCTAGATTATTTAATAGAGCTGAGATTTCACTCAATAGTAAAAAGTGTTAAAAAAAAAGTGAAAAAATGTATCGCTTCTCTCACTGAGGTATTATGTTTTTGTTTTTAAGGCAGTGTTTTATCTTATCTTTTATATTGCTAACAGTTTATGGTTATTGGCAGGGTGTAATTGTAACAGGCATTTGTTATTGGCTGCAAGTCTGCACCATTGAGACGAAAGGCCCAGTTTTCACAGCAATGTTCACCCCTCTAGCTCTTATAATCACAGCAATATTCTCAGCACTATTGTGGAAAGAAACACTTTACTTGGGAAGGTTCACATTCCATTCTTTCAACTTCAAAATAATGATAATAATGATGTATCACTCACTCACACATGACAGTATGCAAAAAGATTGGGATGAATTTATTTTAGACCATTCAATCTCATATAATTACAACTAATATATATATATATATATATATATATATATATATATATATATATATATATATATATATATATATATATATATATATATATATATATATATATATATAGAGGTAGGATCCTTTGACACCGGTGTAAAATTTGAAATTTGACAACTCATCTGAGAGCCATTATATAAAAAAAGATCAACGACTTTGATTTGTGAGCATGTGATACCATTGATCTTTTTTGATCTGATGGCTCTCATATGAGGTGTCAAACTTCAAATTTGACACTGGAGTCAAATGATCCTACCTCATATAATATATATATATATATATATATATATATATATATATATATATGGAAAAGTATTTCTACCGTCACTTTAGATAAGGTTATCTACGGCTACCGCTTTTTCACTAAGTATAACCGGTCATACTTAGTTATAACAATAAAACTGTTCTTTTTTTTTCTCTTTCCTCAGACACTGTTGGCTGACGTGGCGGAGAGAGAAAATGCAATTTTAAAGTGTGACCAGTCACACTTAGTTAAAAAAGGGCAGCTGTAAATAATCTTATCTAAAGTGGCTGCAAAAATGTTTACCACATATATATATATATATATGAGGAGGGTTATATTGACAATTTTTTTTTTTTTTTACAAACTACACTAAATCTTATCGATAAGACTTGACTAAGAGTCTTACCGATAAGAGACAATATAGTTTGTAAGAGTTTGTAAATAAAAAAATTTATAAATATAATCTTTGTATATATATATTGTCAGGATTATTTGATATCCGTGTCAAGAACGGTTAAATTTTGCAAATTTAATTATAGTAATTTATTGAAAATTAGTAATTAGTTAATGTGTCAACCAAATAAATTATGACCATCTCATTGAAGAGAATGAATGATTTAAATGGAATGTCAAATTTTTTAGTTCAAGGGGATGTCAAATGATCATTCCATATGAAAAGTTAAATCTGATTTAATTTAGTTTATGATAAGAAAAATAAAGAGGTTCATTGTTTTTTTTTTTCATTAATTATATATGGCAGTATTGGTGGCACTGTTTTGTTGGTGGTTGGACTCTATAGCGTCTTGTGGGGAAAGAACAAGGAAAGTGTAAATAGGGAAAACTATGAAGCTGAACAAGCAAAAGAGGAAACCAGATTGGAGTGCATTATACAGCACTGATGGATTAGACAAAACGAAGCAAAAGATGTCCCTCCCATGTTGAAAGCCCTTTTATGCATCTTTATAGTATCATCTGTACATCTTGTCAACTTTTAACCCGCTTTTGTATTTTATTTTATTTTTCTCTTTTCATAGAGAACATTGATAATTAATATCTAAATTAAATATTGTTCTCTCTTTTGCCGTTGAATTTAATTGTTTTAAGTTATCTTTTCAAAAATTATAAATATGGTTCAGTTGATAATTTGAACTAGTGTAAACAAAAGGGTCACGTAATCAAACGCTTAAAAAGTTTATAAACATCTCGTAAAAGAAAGAATATATATCTTTTAAAAAAATGTGGTCCATAATAAAACAAAGACAACAAAATATTTTTGGTAATTATGTTGAGAAGTATGGTTGTTTCGATGACCAAAAATAAGGTGAAAAAGACCCAAAAAAATACTTATTCTTTATAATAGAATAATTAAATTATTCGATGTTGTTCTTTTTAATAAGAGGTTTTTAATAAGATTTTATTTTACGTATTTATTAGGTAAGATACACACATGAAAATGTGAAGACTTATACTGCAAAGATACCATATACATATTTAGAATGGTCTACGTGACAACATATTGATTTAATTTTTATAATATGATTTATATAGTACTAAAATATTAAAGTTTGGCTATTATAATTGTTATTAGAAAACTTAGTTTATTTGATAATTTTTTAATTTTTTATTAGATAGAATTATAAATATTTATACCAATAATCGATCATTTGTGCTAAGTTTTATGTATATATTATGGATGGAGCGGTTACTTAGAATAATTGAAAATTTATGATGTATTTTGTTTATATATTCGAAGCGAATTAACGAGTAGGCATGCATATTTTCATCAACACATATTGAATTTCCGTACGATATTTTTGAAATTAATTACTGTGCTCTGATATTTATCTAGACTAATGAAGATGCTCTTACAAAAACAATCATTATTATGCGTACTACAATCATATTAATTAGGCAGAGCCCCTAAATTCATTTCTTTTGGAGGTGACTTTTTCAATGTGCAGAAAACAAGACAAATCGAAATCCGTTTACCAATATTACTCATGAGTGTTAAACTGTTTATGACTAGGTGCTTAACCTGTAATTGATATTTGTTGAATTATTGCATTGTTATAGTTACATAGTTAAGTGCTTCTAACTGTTAAACTTAGTTCAGTTTAGTTAATGGTTTAAACTCATTTGTCCTCCATGCACTTGAGTACTCAACTCATTATAGAAGCAATATGGAGGAAAAGAAACCTATCATACTTGCGAATGATGATGATATGTTATTGAAAGAGCCGTGAGGGCTGTGTTCCTTTCCCTTGTGTTAGAGAAATATATAAATCATTGATGGGTTTTTACTTAATAACTTAAATTTTTGGGTTAAATTGATTCTTTACATATATTCAGAGCCTAACGTTACACCATGCAACATCTCATTAATCATTTGGCACATACAATTCATTGAATTGATTCTTTACATATATCCGGAGCCTAATGTTCCTAACATTACACCGTGCAATATCTCATTAATCATTTAGCACATACAATTCAAAATGCAATCCATTGTCTTGGTTCAATTGGGTCTTACATGCCACTATGCCACATATATAATGGACTCTAAAGTGCTAGCACAGAGAGCTTTCATCAGTGTCACATGATTTCGTGAAGATTTGAAATCTCATCCAATGGAATGATATGAAACAAAAGACAGAGAACAATGTGTCTTCTATCATTCTCAGTTTATCCTTAAAATAAAAAATACATAATAATTTTCTAAAGAAATTTCATAAGACACACAAGCTGAAGGCGAGACAGCAATGAAGTACAAGAGAATTTGAAAGAGTTATGAAGCAGCAATAGAGTGTAGAAGAAGAAGGCGAAACAAAGCAAGAAGAATAGGTCCACTTATGATGAATCTTCACATGTTGGAGGCTCTATTCCAATAACCAAGCAAAAAAAACAATAAGTATATTTAACCGTGTGAAGATGTGATATTAATTTTAATGTCATGATACTAAATGCAACAAATGTGATTGATGCTAAATGTATATTTGGCTACTCCTTCATTTGTACAAACGGACGAAACTCAACCCCCTTCTCCAGGAGGTTATTTAAAGTGGACCGGGACCACCATTTTTCGGTGGTCCCTTAGTGTAAATAGGAGGGTAAAATGAGAAAAGTGGAAAAATAATAGGGGTAAAAAAGGAAAGAGAAAATTAATATTGTGAGAGGGAGCACCAAAAGATTCAGTGGTCCTGGAACATTTTAAATTTTCTCCTTCTCCAGACCTAAACATTGAAGCTAAATAACTTGATGGTGACCATCACTGGAGGATCCAGAAAATTAATGAAGGGTGGACACTTAATATATAAGTTCAAGAACATATAGATCTGGGTCTGGTCTGGAACGTGACTTGCTAGCACCTGCCGGCTAACTAGGTCTGGTTTAGATCTAGATCTGGACGAATTGTGACTCAACTGGACCGACGATGGAGAAAGAAGCAAATGTTTCAACTTCCAATAAGGGAAATTGAGAAGATTTGAGAGGAGATGAATAGTATGGAGATGCAAACGATGGGTATGGAATGTGCCGTTAGGTTTGGATAATGAAGGTGGAGGAGAAAAAAAAAACTAGAGTTACTATAAATGTTACTACAAATCAATTTCACCGTTAGATCGATTATAACAGTTGTATTTATTTCTATCTTTGTATGGTTATGATCCCATTGGCGAACGCAATTCGCTACCCGTCGTAGCAAATTATGTCCACGTGGCAGTTTGGTAAAAAGTACTGTTCACGTGGTATTTGGGTAAATTTTTTGCCAAAAAGTGGAATTTTGTTCAATGTTCTTACTTAAAGTCCTTTTATTTTTGCACGAACTACTAACACTCATTTCATAAACTTAACATGGTGTGAGTGTAGGAAATTTTTTCTGGTCATGTTAAATTATAGATGATAAACTGTAACGCCCTCCCTTGTATGCATCCAAGAGAGTCGTTTGCTAAGCGGAATTAGAGTCTTTAACGTCACATAAGCTACTATAGAATTCTTAATCTAACTTCAAAGTCCGAAGGACGTTTCAAAATTCTTATCACCTCTGTTTGGACGATAAAAAATGTTTCAAGTGATTTAGAAAGAGCACGTTGGGGGCTTTGCGTGCATATAAAATAATAGTAAATCGGAGTTCGTTTGCTCATAAAAACACCACCCGTAAGGTGCACTGTAAAAATTTCAGCACTTAAGTCTTTCAAAAATTCCTTTCACAAACGCTTTCAAAACAACCGCTGTTCATAAAAGTTCAAGGTAAAATAGAGATGATAAAGTCTACAGTCATCCAAGAGTACCAAAATATTAGGCATTACAGTCATCCAATCAATCAAACAGCAACAGTACAAGTCCATTCATTAGCAAGCAACAGCAAACATCACGTCTTCAAGTGCTCTTACGTCCTCCTGCCATTTAGGAAAATAGCAGCCCCGAAGGGGTGAGAATAATCCCAGTAGTGTGGCAACAAAACCAATAATATAACAGTATTAACTAGGCACAAAATCATAAACAGTCACTTCAACATATCCTTGTTCCTTTTCCTTTTTCCTTTTCATCATATTCATATATATTGCGTATATAACGCCTTTCCTTTGCGCTTTTAGCACCGTCGTGCGCGCACTTCACAGTGGATATCATATACTCATGGCACCTGAGCTCTCTGTGGATTCCAACTGTGGGCCTATGCGGACTGATGTCAAGTGTCCCATACCCTGGTTGTTAGCATATAGGTGTCCTAGAGACAATCTTTTGATTAAATAAAGGACACTAGATGTAGAACTTTGTTTGTCGCAAATAAATGAAAGCACTATTTATTCAGTTTCATATTGTGTCTCGATATTACTGTTAATATTATATGAACGAACTGGATAAACCCCTTGGAATAGAACAGGTATCTCTTGAGTATCTGTGATGAGATCACGATCATGAGGATTCAAGGATATTGCATGTCTATTCCTAATTATATGTTCCTAGTCTAGAGATACTGAGTTTGGGGATCAGTGATCTCGAGTAAAGACTAGTACGACTTATCTACTTGTATATGGATACAAGGTAAAGACCTCATGAGCTGCAGATATGGAGATATCTTAGCTAAAGTCGTGGGTGGACCTATAAGAGTATAGCTCGCACTGAACAGACCCAAAAAGAGACTTTATGAGGAAATCTCACAGATAGTGTCATTAGAGTAATCTCTTTATGTTTGGGTGTGTCTTTCCTTAGACCAGAAGTTATTACCTAGACTGTGTTCTTGAAGGCATGTTTTGATTGTATACCTCGTCTGCCTGAAACATGGAGACTCATAGGTATACTGTTGGGCGTGTCCTTAAAGGGCACAGGGCTAGGGTAATAAGCTGAAGAAATTCGTCAAATCTCTGTGAGAGATTAGGTTATCTGTAAACCGGAGAAATCGGGATGACATTTACAGGGACTCGGGAATCTATGCATAGTAAAAGAGATCATGAGATGATCTGCCTTTAGAGTCAGTAAATTGAAGATTCCCTATTTCGAATAAAGCTTACCCTAAACCGCAGGGGTTGATACATTTCCTTACCCTAGGTTAATGGGAAGATAACCGAGACGAAGGGAAATACATACGGTAACCAAATATGTGCAATAGGATGATCAAGTCATTAATCTGACTAGTTCTGGGGCAACAAAGCATTGCTAGTGCTCTGTGTTGTCATTAATTGGGTTGTGGGCTTGTTGGGCCCAAGCCCAGTTATGTCAGTAGCTAAGTTGGACCTAATGGGTCACACACTAACACCTTGTAGTTATGATGGACTAGCTTTAAAGGTATTGGGCCTAATAATGTTATTAGCCCAAGAAGCTGTTTGGAAGCCCACCTAAATGGGTGGGTGATGCATGGAGTTTAGTAATGGGCTTGGATAGTCCAAGCCATTACTAATTAATTTAATTAGTTAAATTAATAATCAAATATTTGAATTTCGAATTTTGAATTTGAAATTTGAATTTTGAAATTTGAATTTAGAATTTGAATTTCGAAATTCGAATTTTGAATTTGAAATTTGAAATTTGAAATTTGAATTTTAAAATTTGAATTTGAATTTGAATTTTGAAATTCGAATTTTGAATTTGAAATTTGAAATTTTGAATTTTGAATTTTGAATTTGAATGTTTGAACGTTTGAATTCAAGTGTTTGAATTCGAATTTGAATTGGTTTTGAAAAGTTGTTTCATAACAAAAGGATAAGACAGGATCTTATTGGAGCATATTCCTTGGATGAAGAAGCATCTTTGGAGGCTCTCCCTAGGCTGTTTGGTGCGCCACTTTTAAGTGATAAGAGTGTTATCTTATCACTTAAAATAAACCTCCATTCAGATTTGGTGGTTGAGGGAATCAGTGGGTAAGTTGATTCAAATTTTGAATGCAACTGTTCAATGTATTTGGACCCTTTATAGGGCTGAATTATGCGCATGAAAACTATATACTATATGATAGTTTATGAATTTAAGTTTAAATTAATTTGAATTTAAATTCATGTGGATAAGATTGGAGGTTGTTGGCAAAGTTTGTTTTGCAACAGCTCCACCTTATCACACTGTTTCATGCACAACTTTCAAAGAAATTTGAAAGTTTGTTTTTCATTTTGAATGAATGAATTCCCTCCTCCTCTCCAAAGGGTGCGCATAAATAGACATGTTCCTCACCTTAGGTTTCATGGGAAAACCTAGCCAACTCTCCTCCATCTATGCACCATTATGTAGGGTAGCTCAGTACACCTTTCCAAACAGGATACCTGGCCTCCACCTTCACCACTTGTGCGAATAGCAAGCCTCATTGTGGTGTTCATCTGGTGGCTTTCAAGAAAGAGTTCTTGCATCATAGACGAACGGTGGTGTGGATCACCATTAGAGGGTTTGAACCCTTCAAGCCTGACATCTCATCTCCCTGACTGATCAGGCCAAAACAAGGTAACATCATGCTGTCTTAAAGCATGAATCTATGAGTGCATGTATGTTCCGCAGTAAAATTTTTGTTTTACACCTTACATGCATCGGCCTTCAAAGGCCAGTTTACTTTCAAGTGGTATCAGAGCCCGGTTGCTTTACCATCGACGAGTGATGGTACCTTGTTTGTGAAAAGAGTCTTTCACGGTCAAAAATCTTTAAAGGGTTAAAGTTTAAATTCTGCATGTGGATTTTGAATCACAAATCCTTTAAAGTGTTAAAGTTTTTGTTTTTATGAACATGAAAATTTGATTCTGTTCATAAAACATTATGCATCATGGTTTAGTTTCTTTTCTTTATGAAAGTTCTAAAAGGAACACCCTTTTTGAAAGGGTAGATTCGGCCATGGAGGGTACTAAGAGTACCTTGAATGATTTCTTATTTTTCTCCATGAATTGTGTCATGTTTATATGCATGAAATTTTGTGACAAATTTATCATATAGTTACCTATATGATTCGGCCATGTAGGGATATATGGCTACATGCATGGTTTAATTTTGTTTTCTTTAAGAAAGAATTAACAAAATTTGAATTGAAATTGTTTTTAAATTCGGCCAATGAGAAATTTAAGATTATGAATCTTGATGTTATTTTGATGTTTAAATGTTAAATGTCAAAATACATGTGAAAATGTTATGTGATAATATAATGTTTGTGTTTGCAAGTTTTGAACTTTTCAGGTACAAACAGGAAGGGGATGGTCATGGTGCCCGGATTTGAATTTTTTTTGAATTTTAAATTTGTGTAATCGCGCATTTTAATTTACAAGTAAATTTGTAATTTAAATTTTGTAATTTTGTTCCTCCAAAGTGTTATGGAGTTTCTTTAATTATTTGTAATTAGAGAAATAGGCTAGTGGCGTATAGACGACAAGCGGCCGTTGCTTAAAGAAGCAAAAAGGACAAACGCGCGAGCACCATGGCTATCTCAATATAAACTGTTTATATGCATGTATGATTAGAACGTCTAGTATGCATGAATTGGGCAAACCGCGTTTTGTATGGTTATTATGTTTGTCCAAAAGCGACTAGTGTATACCGATAGATGTTTGACATAGGTAACGACTAGCATGATAACTTACAATATGTGTTTGATGGGACCTAATTAACCCCAAGATAAAAGGAACCCTTAAAAGGAATAAATAATTAAGCATATGATTACCTCCCACCACCAATGCTACTCAAAACTCTTCTACATAGTGGTGCTCCACAACTCAGTTGGGACCCACTATTTCGTTGGGCTAGAGTAGTGTTTGAAGGGTAAGACACTTAGGGTGCTGGTTTAATGCTTAACTAAGACATAAGTTGCAGGCACAGCCGGGCTTATGTGCTTAGGGTAATGGTGCTAGGTTGGTTGCATGAGATGCACCTCTAAGTGACAAAGAGTTGTCAACCTAATGTTAAGAGAGGGTATGAGATACTGTTGATAAAGATCAACCCTTTATTTAAATTAATCTTGCGGTCTCAGACGGAGGTTAAAATAAATAATTGCACTCTTAATCCCACTAAGGTAAAATCTAAAGTAGATTAACCCTAAGTCAAAAGGAAGGGTCATTGACTTAGATAAAATAGTGGGAGGGGCAAATTATTTCAAGTCTTTAATAATTTGCTTTTAACTACATAACCGTATATTAACTAAAACTATCTTTACATCCTTTTCAGTTTATAGTATGACTAATCCACTGTCACTGCGTTCAATACTCGATACGAATAAACTGACCGGTTCAAATTTTATGGACTGGTATCGGAACCTAAGAATAGTTCTAAGGGCCGAAAAGATTGCCTACGTTTTAGATGCTGTAATACCCGTAGCTCCACGGGAAGGGGAAGAAGGGTTTGCGGAATTTGATTTCGTAACCCACCAACAACACTTGGATGACAATGTGATGGCAGTATGCATCATTTGGCATCCATGTCGCCTGAACTGCAAAAGTAGCATGAGCATATGGATGCTCCCTCTATTATCGTACATCTCAAGGAGTTGTATGATATTAAAGGCAGGCATGAGAGGTATGAGGCCTCAAGAGAACTGTTCTCTTGTAGGATGACTGAGAGCATGTCTGTTGGCAGCCATGTTCTCAAGATGATTGGGTTGATTGAGAAGCTAGGAAACCTAGGCTTCATCATGGATGCCGAGCTAAGTAATGACTTAGTCCTCACCTCACTTCCACTTTCCTTCAGTCAATTCATCATGAATTACAATATGCATGGGATGCAAGTGAGCTTGCCTGAGTTGTTAAGCATGTTAACAACAGCTGAAGTGTCTATCAAGAAGGATAGGACACAGGCTCTTTTGATTGGTGGGCCTAGCAAGGCCAAGGGAAAGGGTAAGGAGCCTGCAAAAGGTGACCCCCTTAAGCCCAAAGGAAAATCCAAGAAGAAGAAGGGCAAGAAGAAGGGTAAGAAGGCACCTAAGGACAAGGGTGATGTTGAGTGCTTCCATTGTGGCAAGAAAGGCCACTGGAAGAGGAATTGTCCAGACTACCTGAACAATGTGAAGGACAAGAAGCATGGTGATGCTTCTGCCTCAGGTATTTTCATGATTGAGATAAATTATTCTTATGCTAATCCATCCTCATGGGTATTAGATACCGGATGTGGTTCTCATATCTGCAATATGTTGCAGGTACTTAGGAGCCCAAGGAGATTGGATAGAAACGAGGTGGATCTCCGCGTTGGTAATGGAGTAAGAGTTGCTGCTCATTCAGTTGGAGATGCTGACCTTATTTTGCCTACGGGCCTTTTATTGCATTTGAATAATTGTCTTTATGTTCCGCAAATTTCTAGAAACATTATTTCAATTTCTTGTTTAGAACAAGATGGATATACTTTCAGTATTAGGAATGGTACTTTTTCTATCATTTTGAATGATATGGTTTACGGTACTGCTTCTTTAATAAATGGATTGTATGTGTTGGAAATGGGAAATGAAGTGCTCAATATAGATGTGAAACGACCTAGGACGGATAATCAATCTTATCTTTGGCACTGTAGACTAGGGCACATAAATGAAACAAGATTGTCTAGGATGCATAGAGATGGATACCTGGACTCCATGGATTTGGAATCCTATGGACAGTGTGAATCTTGTCTAGCTGGGAAAATGATTCAACAAAAGCCCAAAGGGCTTGAGAGTCATAGGGCTAGTGAGTTATTAGAACTCATTCATACTGATGTATGTGGCCCAATGTCTATTGAGGCTAGAGGTGGATATTCTTATTTCATTACCTTTACAGATGACAAATCAAGATTTGGGTATATATACCTAATGAGATATAAATCTGAAGCTTTTGAAAAGTTCAAAGAGTTTAGGAATGAGGTGGAGAAACATCGTGGCAAGATAATTAAGACATTACGATCAGATCGTGGTGGTGAATATTTGAGCCACGAGTTTCAGGGTTATCTGAGAGAAAATGGAATTCTCTCACAATTTACCGCTCCTTACACACCACACCAAAACGGTGTCTCCGAAAGGAGAAACAGGACCTTGTTAGACATGGTTAGGTCTATGATGAGTGAGACTCAACTTCCAAAATCGTTTTGGGGATATGCCTTAGACACAGCGGCATACCTTCTAAATAGGGTACCGTCTAAATCTGTTCAGACCACACTATATGAGATATGGAGTGGTAAGAGACCCAACCTGAGTTACCTCAGGGTATGGGGATCGCCAGCTTATGTCAAAGCGTTGACATCAGACAAGCTTAGTGCTAAGAGTACTAAATGTCTATTTGTGGGGTATCCTAAAGGTACTAAGGGATACTACTTCTACTCCATGGAAGAACACAAAGTGTTTGTTTCAAAGAATGCTGAGTTCCTTGAGAAGGATTTGATCTCTCAAGGAGGCAGTGGGAGTAAGATTGATCTTGAAGAAGTGCAAGATCCACAAGAACAGATTGAGGAACCCGAGTCTGCTCCGCAGGCGACGTTCTCCAATGGAGAAGTAAACACACAACTCCGTAGACCTACGAGGGTCATCCATCCACCTGAAAGGTACGGGTTTGTGATTGAGAATCAGCAAACTGTTGAGGATGATGAACCAAGTAACTACGAGGAGGCGGTCAAAGATGTTGACTCCTCAAAATGGCTTGAAGCCATGGAATCTGAAATGGATTCGATGTATCAGAACAAGGTATGGACCTTGGTTCCTAAACCACAAGGAATAGTTCCTATTGGTAATAAATGGGTCTTTAAAAGAAAGACTGATGCAGATGGCAACGTTCAGACCTACAAAGCTAGGTTGGTGGCAAAAGGGTATCGTCAAAGACAAGGAGTTGACTATGATGAAACTTTTTCACCAGTTGCCATGATCAAATCTATTAGGATCATGCTTGCAATAGCAGCATACCACGACTATGAAATTTGGCAAATGGATGTCAAGACCACCTTCTTGAATGGGTTCTTGAAGGAGGAAGTGTACATGACACAACCTGAAGGCTTTGAAAACAAAGATCAGGTGCATATGGTATGCAAACTACAAAGGTCAATATATGGGCTAAAGCAAGCATCAAGGAGTTGGAATATACGTTTTGATGAAGTCGTTAAGAGTAACGGTTTTATCAAGAACGAGGATGAACCTTGTGTTTACAGAAAGGTAAGTGGGAGTAATGTCGTCTTCCTAGTGCTTTATGTAGATGACATATTGCTAATAGGAAATGACATCCCCACATTAAAAATAACGAAAGAGTGGCTTTCAGAAAACTTTACCATGAAGGATTTGGGAGAGGCAGCCTTTATACTCGGTATAAAGATCTATAGAGATAGATCCAAGAGGCTGCTGGGTTTATCTCAATCCACGTACGTTGACAAGATGCTAAAGAGGTTTAGCATGGAAGGGTCGAAAAGGGGTTTTCTTCCTGTCAGTCATGGGGTGCACCTATCAAGGGCTATGTGTCCTAAGTCACAGCCTGAGAAGGATCGCATGAGTGGAATTCCATACGCTTCGGCTATTGGATCCATCATGTATGCCATGATATGTACGAGACCAGATGTCTCATATGCTTTAAGCATTACGAGCAGATACCAGTCAGACCCTGGAGAGGGTCACTGGACGGCAGTCAAAACCATCCTAAATACTTAAGAAGAACTAAGGATGTGTTTCTGGTCTATGGTGGGGTTAATGAGTTAACAGTGAAAGGGTTCACTGATGCCAGCTTTCAGAGTGACAAAGATGACTGCAAGTCACAGTCAGGATTCGTATTCACCTTAAATGGTGGGGCAGTGTCTTGGAAAAGTTACAAGCAGGAGACAATAGCAGACTCAACGACAGAGGCTGAATACATAGCTGCTTCAGAAGCAGCTAAGGAGGCAGTGTGGATCAAGAAGTTCATAAATGAACTAAGGGTGGTTCCGAGCGTGGATGAGCCCATATAGTTGCTTTGCGACAACACTGGAGCCATTGCGCAGTCAAAGGAACCTAGGTCTCATCAAAGATCTAAACACGTGCTCCGCAGATATCATTTGATTAGAGAAATCATTGATAGGAATGATGTAAAAATGGATTATGTTCCCACAGACGATAACCTGGCCGATTCTCTGACAAAGGCTGTTTCTCATAGAAAACATGATAGTCATTATGAGGCTTTGGGCATACGACTTAGGTCTGATTGGCTCTAGGCCAAGTGGGAGCTTGTTAGCATATGGGTGTCCTAGAGACAATCTTTTGATTAAATAAAGGACACTAGATGTAGAACTTTGTTTGTCGCAAATAAATGAAAGCACTATTTATTCAGTTTCATATTGTGTCTCGATATTACTGTTAATATTATATGAACGAACTGGATAAACCCCTTGGAATAGAACAGGTATCTCTTGAGTATCTGTGATGAGATCACGATCATGAGGATTCAAGGATATTGCATGTCTATTCCTAATTATATGTTCCTAGTCTAGAGATACTGAGTTTGGGGATCAGTGATCTCGAGTAAAGACTAGTACGACTTATCTACTTGTATATGGATACAAGGTAAAGACCTCATGAGCTGCAGATATGGAGATATCTTAGCTAAAGTCGTGGGTGGACCTATAAGAGTATAGCTCGCACTGAACAGACCCAAAAAGAGACTCTATGAGGAAATCTCACAGATAGTTTCATTAGAGTAATCTCTTTATGTTTGGGTGTGTCTTTCCTTAGACCAGAAGTTATTACCTAGACTGTGTTCTTGAAGGCATGTTTTGATTGTATACCTCGTCTGCCTGAAACATGGAGACTCATAGGTATACTGTTGGGCGTGTCCTTAAAGGGCACAGGGCTAGGGTAATAAGCTGAAGGAATTCGTCAAATCTCTGTGAGAGATTAGGTTATCTGTAAACCGGAGAAATCGGGATGACATTTACAGGGACTCGGGAATCTATGCATAGTAAAAGAGATCATGAGATGATCTGCCTTTAGAGTCAGTAAATTGAAGATTCCCTATTTCGAATAAAGCTTACCCTAAACCGCAGGGGTTGATACATTTCCTTACCCTAGGTTAATGGGAAGATAACCGAGACGAAGGGAAATACATACGGTAACCAAATATGTGCAATAGGATGATCAAGTCATTAATCTGACTAGTTCTGGGGCAACAAAGCATTGCTAGTGCTCTGTGTTGTCATTAATTGGGTTGTGGGCTTGTTGGGCCCAAGCCCAGTTATGTCAGTAGCTAAGTTGGACCTAATGGGTCACACACTAACACCTTGTAGTTATGATGGACTAGCTTTAAAGGTATTGGGCCTAATAATGTTATTAGCCCAAGAAGCTGTTTGGAAGCCCACCTAAATGGGTGGGTGGTGCATGGAGTTTAGTAATGGGCTTGGATAGTCCAAGTCATTACTAATTAATTTAATTAGTTAAATTAATAATCAAATATTTGAATTTCGAATTTTGAATTTGAAATTTGAATTTTGAAATTTGAATTTAGAATTTGAATTTCGAAATTCGAATTTTGAATTTGAAATTTGAATTTTAAAATTTGAATTTGAATTTGAATTTTGAAATTCGAATCTTGAATTGGAAATTTGAAATTTTGAATTTTGAATTTTGAATTTGAATGTTTGAACGTTTGAATTCAAGTGTTTGAATTCGAATTTGAATTGGTTTTGAAAAGTTGTTTCATAACAAAAGGATAAGACAGGATCTTATTGGAGCATATTCCTTGGATGAAGAAGCATCTTTGGAGGCTCTCCCTAGGCTGTTTGGTGCGCCACTTTTAAGTGATAAGAGTGTTATCTTATCACTTAAAATAAACCTCCATTCAGATTTGGTGGTTGAGGGAATCAGTGGGTAAGTTGATTCAAATTTTGAATGCAACTGCTCAATGTATTTGGACCCTTTATAGGGCTGAATTATGCGCATGAAAACTATATACTATATGATAGTTTATGAATTTAAGTTTAAATTAATTTGAATTTAAATTCATGTGGATAAGATTGGAGGTTGTTGGCAAAGTTTGTTTTGCAACAGCTCCACCTTATCACACTGTTTCATGCACAACTTTCAAAGAAATTTGAAAGTTTGTTTTTTCATTTTGAATGAATGAATTCCCTCCTCCTCTCCAAAGGGTGCGCATAAATAGACATGTTCCTCACCTTAGGTTTCATGGGAAAACCTAGCCAACTCTCCTCCATCTATGCACCATTATGTAGGGTAGCTCAGTACACCTTTCCAAACAGGATACCTGGCCTCCACCTTCACCACTTGTGCGAATAGCAAGCCTCATTGTGGTGTTCATCTGGTGGCTTTCAAGAAAGAGTTCTTGCATCATAGACGAACGGTGGTGTGGATCACCATTAGAGGGTTTGAACCCTTCAAGCCTGACATCTCATCTCCCTGACTGATCAGGCCAAAACAAGGTAACATCATGCTGTCTTAAAGCATGAATCTATGAGTGCATGTATGTTCCGCAGTAAAATTTTTGTTTTACACCTTACATGCATCGGCCTTCAAAGGCCAGTTTACTTTCAAGTGGTATCAGAGCCCGGTTGCTTTACCATCGACGAGTGATGGTACCTTGTTTGTGAAAAGAGTCTTTCACGGTCAAAAATCTTTAAAGGGTTAAAGTTTAGATTCTGCCACATAACAACTTTACCTCATAATCATATAGCCATCACGACACATTTTTGGCAGTTTTCTTTCATAATAAGGAACATATTACTTTTACGGAGTATGGAGCATCATGTCACAACTTTATACCAGTAGTCAATAGTCACATTAGGTAATATCGCCTGACACTTACCTTGCGTGCCTTAAATAATACCAAACAGCAGCGAAGTGTCTCACTTCTTAAGCGCACCTAAATCAATTACAACCAATCATTTACAGCGGATATTTACAGCAGAAACAGTGAGCATACAGCAGCGTTTTACAGCAAAAACAGTGAGCATACAGCAGCATTTTACAGCAGAAAACAGTGAGCATACAACAGCATTTTACAGCAGAAAACAGTGACGTTTGTTCTTAAAACAGTGAGCAGAAAACAGTGAGTTGTTCTTTAAAACAGTGAGCAGAAAACAGTGACGTTTTATAGCAGGAAAACAGTAACATCTTACAGCAGAAACAGTGACCATTTTCAAACAGAAACAGTGGCATTTTGGACATCAAAACAGTGGCAGAACAGTGGCATCAAACAGTGGCATTTGAACGTTAAAACAGTGACATCAACAGTGACATTTGAACCTCAAAACAGTGACATAAGTAGAGGTATTTGCACATCAAAACAGTGGCATGAATTGTAGCATTTGATTATCAAAATAGTGACACAAGTGATGATTTTTGAACATTAAAAACAGTGGCATAAATGGTGATTTTTGAACATTAAAACAGTGGCATAATTAGGAGTAGTTGAACACCAATACAGTGGCATAAAGAGGAGTGTTTGAACATCAAGATGGTGATCATTTTATGCAGAAACAGTGGCACATTAAGTACTAAAACAGTGAGCATTTTTGTGCAGAAACAGTGGCATGTGAGGCACTTAAACAGTGAGCATTTTATGCAGAAACAGTGGCATGTGAGGCACTAAAACAGTGAGCATTATGTGCAGAAACAGTGGCATCAAAATGGTGATCTTGTCAAACCGAAACAGTGGCATATTTATCCTCAAAACAGTGGCACTTTTATACAAAACAGTGGCATCAAATCAAGCATAACCATGAGACTTTCATTCCATATCTTAAGCATACAAGTCATCATCAAATAGCTCCACCATTATACTTTTACCATGCTCATTCTTGAATCCAAAACAAAACATAATCAAGGAGACATCTCATGCACACACATGGTTACACACAATGAAAGAGGTCTAAGTTCTAGGCTTACCTCTTGTAGCACACACTTCTTGGTCAAGGATTACACCACACCTTCTAGCTTTACTACACTACAAGTCCACCCTTCCTAGGAGATGGTCTATGCGCATTCAATGGTGAGGAGAAACAACTTGGACAGCTTCCAAGAGTGAGTAACAAGGCTGGACAGTGAGGGAAAAAGAGGAGAAAAACTTGCACTTGCTTGGTATATAGGCCACGGTTTGAGAGTGTGAGGGAAGATGAGTTACCAAAATTTTTCTTTCTCCAAGGGCTCCTACACTACACGGCTTTGAGAGTGAGGGGATGAGGAAGGAAATTGGCTGCACTTGTGAAATGAGGACAGCCCTCTTGTGCGCACCACTTAAAGGGAGAGGGAGGAGAGGTTGGAATGATGAGGCATCATGAAGATTTCTGATTTCTTGTGGGAGTGGGGCTGCAAACTTGGTTTGAACAAGCAAGGAGCTTGCTGCTTGCACACTCTAGGCACATGCAAGGAGGTGAAAGGAAGTTGTCATCATGAGCACATGCAAGGTGGTTCTCTTGGTCAACACTCAATGCAGATTTTGTGTCATAAAAATCTGATTTATGACCTCTTCATGTGCGCCTAAGTGGGGAAGGATGCAGCCCAAAATAATGCTAAGGAGTACAAGTGTCTTCCATGCAATGAAGTTGAAGTCAAATGGTGCACATGCTAAGAGTGATGTGGCGGTCATGCATGGGGAAAGTTGGAAGATTTTCTAAGTCTTATCTACTCTCTTTTGCGCATGAATGAGGAGGAGGGATGATACATCTAGTCATGTGGGTGTTCCTTGCTACACAAGACAACCTAGTTGGACAAGGCTTAGGGAGATAAGAGTGGACACAACCTTGGGCTGAACTAGATTGATCCAAAAGCCTCCTTGGGCCATCGGCCAATGCATATAATGGATCCAATAAGACAAGTCTAAAGGTGACAAGTCCACACACTAGCCCACTTCCCAAGCCCTTTAAACACAAAAGCCTCATAACACACAATCAAATTACTCTTATGATTTTAATAAAAGTTTCACATGCCTACATATGCACCCTCCTATGATTTTAATTTAAATACTTACCTTAGTCTCATCCAAGGATAAAGATCAAACAATTCGCAAGCCACCACACATAAAACAAAAATCTGGATTCTACACATGCATCTATATCATCATACACTTATGTATTTTACTAATTATGTGGGATGTTACATAAACCCATAATTCTTTGTTACTGTTGTAATGAGATTCAGTGCATCTTATCAATGAGAGCCGTACACATCAGAAGATAGAGAAAAATTTCACAATAAAAAAATAATCTTAATTGATATGTAATATTTTCATTGGTGTGATACACTGAATCTTTGGTACAGCAGTACCAAAGATTTATTCCACTTCTACAACCAACAGTTTTGAATTTTGATCTTATTGCTTTAATTTGCAAGATAGTGCAGTTTTAAAATTAAATTGGGTTTTATAAGAGTTATGTTGTAGGAAAATTGATTCTGTAATGTTATAGAAATTCATTTTGCGTGCCTTAATTTTTTAATTTTTTTTTTGCTTCAAAAAATGTGGATTCTACAAAATATTATATGTGTAGGAGACTTTTTTGTGTCATGTTGCATGATGAATGCAAACCCCAATTAAATTATATTGATATAGATATATTATCTTGTTATTTAAAAATACATTTAAATTTATGAGTTTTACTATCTGTTATTAATTGTAACAAAATATTTTTAAATTATTAAGTAACATTAGATGTTTGAATGGTGTTTTTACTCGTTTAATATATTTTCAAAGTTATTTTTCTGTTAGGGTGTTTAGTTTCACGGACTGATCCCCGTATAATTGATTCTATATTATTTAAAAAAAATTAATTACAAAAAAATTTAATGACTTTCATGAATCTTCCATGAGGAACTCATTAAAATTATTATAAGAGTTGAGGGCATCGAATAAATGAGATTGTGTCACGTGTCACGATTCATGAATTCCTAAAGACTCCATATGAAACTTGAAACGGGAAATAAAAAATACAAAAAAGTAATGAGTTTCCCAAGAAGGTCTCGTGGAACTTATTACTAAAATTGAAGAAAGTGAGAAATAGACAGCGGAACTATAAACCCTCTACAGAAAAAATATCTTTGGGGGCATACAAAGCATGTTAAATGCATATGGTAACACCCCTCAAATGGTTCAAATAACTTCTCAATTGTATCTCTTGTAAAAGTAGTAGCAGTTTTGATGGCTCCGGGTTTACTAATTAAGGAAAATTTTAAAAAAATTTAATATGATTTGCATTAAAATCATTTAATTATTTGTAAAAAAAATTATCACTTATATTGTTGTGGTTTTTTTTTACCAAGTCCACTTTTGACACTATTAAATACTGGGCTTATATATTTATTTTGCCCCTACCAAAAAAAAAAATATAGGAGATATAAGTGATCAAGAAAAGAGAAGTATTAGGAGATAAGTGAGAAAATATTAAACCACAAGAAAATTCTCAAACTTTTCCCTTGTAATAATATTATTTTTTTAAAAGAAAAAAGCTTGAAGTGTGGAACAATATGAAACGAAACAAGCTAATGTGGTATATGACATATGCAAATAAATGGTGTTCTGTTTAATGTCCACTGTAATTTGAAGTGGGAAAAAATATGTCCAAATCTTTATTTCCTTCAACACTCAGAGTGTCTGTCATGTGCCTCTAATTCCTTCAACACATCAGCACTTGATCTTATCACTGAGCCTTCTTGCGAATCATCATTTGAACCAGTTCTCAATTCCAACAGGCAGTCACATACATCTCTCAACAGTTTCAGAACAGAAAAATTTGGGTCAGTGATTTGATATGATTGCAAACATTTAGCCTCCATCATTTCTAGAAGTTGATCTCGATTAGGCATTTGAAAATCTGGTCCCAAAAGAGCTGAGTTGCAGCTAAGAGAAATTTTTACCTCTCCCAGAGTTGATGAGGCTATCTCTACATTTGAAGTCACTTTTTCATTTGAGGATGGAGGAATATTTTCATCTGCATGTCCTTCATCTCTACTTTGTGATGATGCCACAGTGACATGGCCATCTTGCTTTCCAGCTGCACCATTCTTCATTGATGAGACCCTTACACTTTCTGATTCTTCAAAAAAAAATTTAAAAAAAAATCATTAAACAATCTATTTATGAAAATGAAAGTTTGTTGGCAACACAATAACTAAAAGAAAAATAGCAACACAATAATTAAAAGAAAAATAAATGACACAAAAGTGACATTTTCTTTGGTTTTAGACAATGATAAGACCAATTCAGATGTCAGAACGCTGTCTCATTTTAGATATACAAAATTTCAGTACTTCGGTAGTACTGAACACTCCCTGCATAACCCACTACAATTAGAAAAATATAACTCACCTAACTGTATTTAATCCACCTAACTGTATTTAGTCCACCGACAGCTTTAATGTTAATATCACACAAGTCCCACTTATTTCTAATTTTATTAAAGGAGAACGTACCACCCAAGTCCTGAAAGTTTACTCTACATATGCAAGCAATGACCAACATAGAGCATCTTATGACAAACTTTCTGGAAACACAAAAATCAGTATAGACTTGTATATTGCATATGCCAATTAGAGCATATGGTGAGGCCACAGTGCCTCACTTCTACCAGTTGACAACTAACGTGATCCAATTATGCAAACACCGTAAGAAAGATGCTGCCATTTTAAGGGGTAAAAAGAAACAGTACTCATGTTCAGTTTAACTAAGAAAAAAAATTATAGCCAAAGCAAAATTTATACATTGACTTCTTACTTCTTTTCAGGCACTGTGGCATTAAAGATTTTTCCTATATTTTCCTAAAAAAATATTTCCATCTAATCCACAATACTACCAAGCAAATACGGTACTAAATATTGAATTCATCAAAAGTTGACCATGCTTGGACTGTAGTTTGCAAACCCCAAACCTCAAGGTTTGGGGTGTGCAAACTGAGTTTCATCCACTTATAACATGTTTGGCAAAACCACGGCTGGATTGTGTTTGAACACGTCTTCAGTTATCAATCAATGGTTTTTAAGGCAGTAAAAAAAATTGTTTCTTTTTTGATGGGTAAAATCATGGTTTACAAACTATAAACCAAACAAGCCAGTTACAACTAAGATGCTATGCCACTAAAAACGAAAGGTACACAAAAAGCATGAAACTTGTCATCGAGGAATAGTCCATTGAATACCTGGAGGAATCACTACAATGGGAGGGGGAACCTCATAATCAGGCAATTCATCAATAGGCTCATCCTTGGGTATGATCAGCGTATGAATACCAGGCATTCTGTTGTTTGGCAACAGAAACTTTCCAGTTTCAACTGTTGGTTCTTTAGATGGTCCTGACGGGGATGCTCTTTCAGACATAAATCTTCTTTTCCTGCGGGTAACTTGTGAGGATGCAGGATGCTCTCCCCTGTCAACAATACCATCTCGTGTTGGAATTGGGAGTGCTTCAATCCTCCAATTTCCATCGGACGAGAATATTATCTTTTGAGACTGTTGTCTAGAACGACTCTCGGATGATGTGTTGTCTTCTAATTTTGGCTTTTTTAATGGAGGGGTAGCTGAGCTGGGGGCACTATTAGTCGGAGGATGCAAAGGCTAACTCTCTTGGCCTCTTAAACACAACATTTTCCTTTTCAAATGTCGGGCTTCTTCAACATGCATCTGTTCTTCGTCGCCCTCCATCTCTTCTTCCTGGTTGTTTGGAAAGGCAGAAGTCATTTCAGCAGCTATAGACATTGAAAAAAGAAAGAAAGAAAGAAAGGCTGATTAACTCAGCCAACAAAAAATTGTGAGTGAGTGTTATGTACATCAACTTTCTTGGTTTTCTTTTTCTGTTCTGGCACCTCTTAAATTATATCAGATAATCAAGTAAGTATTCAAAAGAGACACTCTGGGGAAAAGGAAAAAGATAGAGAATAAAGTGGGAAATACACCTTGTTTTCATCAAAAGAGACCCTTGTTTTCATAAAGTGGGAAAAAGATATATATATAAAGTGGGATATATATATAGGATCCAATGACACCGGTGTCAAACTTTGAAATTTGACATCAAATCCTAACCGTTGATTTTCGCCAATCAACGGTTATCCTTTATTGGCAATTAATGATTAATTAATAAGTGTAATTCCCAATAAATTATAACCTTTGATTGTTGGGATAAATTTTAAATGTCCGTTTTTTTATTAATGAGTCAGTTACGGCACTTAGAATATTAATGAGTCAGTTATGTCAGTTGGAATATTAACGAGTCAGTTATATCATTTATAAAGTAATGAGTCAGTTATGTCAGTTATAAAATAATGAGGGTGTTATGTGTGGAGTTAAGGTGGTCAGTTTTATAGCTTATAAATAGTCTTTGATAGTTTGTATGATAGGTAGATCAAGAGAAACTCTGAAAGTAAGTAACTTTTATAGACGTGTGGTTGTCTCTTATAGATGATGCTCTCTCTCTCTCTTAGAAAATATCCCAAGACAATCCATACTTCACCGCAATGTACCGCAGTGTTTTTCTTATTTTTGTTATTTCTCTCCACTGTTGTTGGTCTCCTGAAACCTCGTTTTGCTGGTGACTCTTCCTCAGTACATTGTTTTCTCTCTCTGAGGTATTCTTCCTATGCTTTTTTCGAGGTCCAAACTTTTTTTATTTTTCGTTTTTTACTGTGAAATATGTTGTCTGTCTGTGTGTGTATTTTTTTTTTAATTTTTTTCAATGTGGTTTGGGGTTGATTCCAGGTTTTGGGTGGGGAAGATCAATGTTGTGTGCAAATTTTCCATTGCATGTTCTTCTTGAGGTTTTCGCTTTCCTTGCTAGCGCATGTATAAAATCCATGTTCTGTGATCCTTTTTCAAAGCTTAACTTTAGGAAACTTCTGTGTGTAATTGTGGGTTCATTCACTCACTTCACTCAGGGCAACGAGTGTGTGTCTTATAGTTATAGCTCTTAAATTTCTAAGCTTTGTCCTTTTACTCAACGCGTATTGCTTGAGGAGCCTGAAGCACCCGTTGTTCATTTGTCTTAGCTCTTTCTAAATGCACCAGATGATATGAGCAGTTGTTACCCTAACTATTCAGCTGTAAATTTATCTATCTAATGTTGTTTGTTTTTCCCTTTGAATTTTAAGTCTAGAAAGAGTATGATGATGGACAAGTTTTGACTCATTGATGCTGTTGGATAGTTTATTGTAAACAAAAATGCCTAGGAAGGGTTATGTCAAAATAAGAAGCTTTTTTTTGTCATTTAATTTCTTTTGTTAATTATTGTCTGTCTGAATTTTGGTTTGTATGCTTTGTTATTGAAAATTTGGGTGACTGATATTTCTATGTTCTCCCCTGCTACTGCTTGCTAAGTTACTACCTGAAGAATGTTTAGGTTTTGTAGCTTAATTGCTCATAAATCATATATTGTATTTCCCATCGCAGAAATCTTTGAAAGTTAGGGGCATTTTACACTTGGGAGCCTATAGTGAAAGTAACTCTTGGCGGATTAGCAATGGCACCCCATGCAAGAGTGGTAGCGGCCTACCGTGCAATGTTGGTTATTGGGATTGGTGAATGGAGAGTGAAACCAGTATTAAAGAAACTCCTGAAGTTGTATGATAAGAATTGGGAATTCATTGAGCAAGAGAACTATAGAGCTCTGGCGGATGCTATATTTGAGGATGATGAAAACAAGGTGTATTTCCCACTTTATTCTCTATCTTTTTCCTTTTTCCCTATAGTGTCTCTTTTGAATACTTACTTGATTATCTGATATAATTTAACAGGTGCCAGAACAGAAAAAGAAAACCAAGAAAGTTGATGTACATAACACTCACTCATAATTCTTTGTTGGCTGGGTTAATCAGCCTTTCTTTCTTTCTTTCTTTCTTTTTTCAAAGTCTATAGCTGCTGAAATGACTTCTGCCTTTCCAAACAACCAGGAAGAAGAGATGGAGGGCGATGAAGAACAGATGCATGTTGAAGAAGCCCGAATTTTAAAAGGAAAAGGTTGCGTTTAAGAGGTCAAGAGAGTCAGCCTTTGCATCCTCCGACTAATAGTGCCCCCAGCTCAGCTACCCCTCCATTAAAAAAGCCAAAATTAGAAGACAACACATTATTCGAGAGTCGTTCTAGACAACAGTCTCAAAAGATAATATTCTCGTCTGTCGGAAACGCGAGGATTGAAGCACTACCAATTCCAACACGAGATGGTATTGTTGACAGGGGAGAGCATCCTGCATCCTGACAAGTTACCCGAAGGAAAAGAAGATTTATGTCTGAAAGAGCATCCCCGTCAGGACCATCTAAAGAACCAACAGTTGAAACTGGAAAGTTTCTGTTGCCAAACAACAGAATGCCTGGTATTCATACGCTGATCATACCCAAGGATGAGCCTATTGATGAATTGCCTGATTATGAGGTTCCCCCTCCCATTGCAGTGATTCCTCCAGGTATTCAATGGACTATTCCTCGATGACAAGTTTCATGCTTTTTGTGTACCTTTCGTTTTTAGTGGCATGGCATCTTAGTTGTAACTGGCTTGTTTGGTTTATAGTTTGTAAACCATGGTTTTACCCATCATAAAAGAAACAATTTTTTTTACTGCCTTACAAACCATTGATTGATAACTGAAGACGTGTTCAAACACAATCCAGCCGTGGTTTTGCCAAACATGTTATAAGTGGATGAAACTCAGGTTCAGGCACTGTGCCATTAAAGATTTTTCCTGTATTTTCCTAAAAAAAATTCCATCTAATTCACAATACTACTAAGCAAATACGGTACTAAATATTGAATTCATCAGAAGTTGACCATGCTTGGACTGTAGTTTGCAAACCCCAAACCTCAAGGTTTGGGGTGTGCAAACTGAGTTTCATCCACTTATAACATGTTTGGCAAAACCACAGATGGATTGTGTTTGAACATGTAACAGCCCGTGTTAACCCGGATTGTTAACATACTATCGTATTAAGCCACGCTTAATTAAAATGCGGAATAACTTTTTCTTTAATTCAATTATGACGTCATTAATCTTAGCCAACTTGATTACTTAATCAATTTCATAAAATATTGCCTGTATGTAAATTGCAAGACAACTAACTGGAATACCTCATATATAAATAATAAGTGAGTATCTAAAGCCACAGAACTACAACACGTAGCTTGGGTCAAAAATCCTGATACTTTAATTATAACATCAAATTAAAAGACACTACAAACCATGTGGCATGGACAAACCCCATGCTCACCAAATAAGGAAACAATGCCCAATAACAGTCTCAACATAAACTTAGCAGAAAACATAACAACAGTCAACTAAACAGCATCCATCATGACAGCAAAAATACAGATAGGCTAGCTCAGCTCTGGCCTCCTGCCACCTGAGCCCTCAACATTACCTGAACCTGAAATAAGCGTCCCCAAACGTGGGGTGAGATCTCTAAACAAGAAATCTCAGTAAGACAAGGGGTCCTCAAGGATCTTCCACCCCAAGCTCACTTACATGTGTAATATAAGTTCAAAAACAGTATTTACAATATAAGTTCCAAAACTATGCGATGCAGCAATTAATCATGCCATGTGTGTTTATCAAATCTACTGGCTAGAGAAATGCAGGAATACGTCTATACCTACATGAGTACAAGGAACACCGCTTGCACCTCACCCACAGCCTCACAATCTTGTATGTACTATATACTCAGGCTTACCGTATAGGTGGACACCACATGCATCTCATAAAAGCACATTGCATATAAATAGCTCAACAGCATTTCCAAAACATTAAAGCATGTAACACAGCATGCATAAACCCATCCCCATGGGACATGGTGGAACAACAAAATGGCTAAACCGAGGACACGAAAGCTTACCTTGCAAGCAATCAACCCAAGCCAAGAGTCCAACCACTCTCAAGTCCAAAAACAGCAGTATCACAATCTGATTTGGACCAATAATACATCAATATTTATGCATCACAAGCATACAACTTAAAGACTACGCCTTTCCTTTACGTTTTACGTCTTAAGGCTTCCAACAAAGCCATAAGCCCTTAGTCCTATGATTCTGACTTAGTTCATTAATTACAGAAGTTCAACTTCCTTAATCTAGGGTCCACAAACCCCCAATAGTTTACTATTCATACAGCACACTACTGTTCTGCGAATTCCCAGGATATCCGGATATCTCAAGGGACATATCCGGATATGCCATATCCGGATATCACACTGGCCATATCCGGATATACCATATCCGGATACCCAGTCCCCATATCCGAATATGGATATCCGGATACCATATCCGGATATGCATATCCGGATACCATATCCGGATACTGATATCCGGATATCTGTTCGACAAATATCCGGATATCTCACGACAGAATGCAGTTTCTGCATTTCGTGAATATCCAACCCAAAGATTCAACTTTTAACACATGTACACGTTAAAGCATGCATTTTTAATCCATTTTAGGTTCATACTCATTATACCTTCTTGTTTACTCATTAAACATGGCCAAGACATCAACTTTAAGTATCAAAACTTAAGATCAAAGGTGAGGAAACTTACCCCAAGCTTAAAACAGAGTAGTGTGTGCTCTTGGAGCTCTTCAACAACACTTCAAACTCAGCCTAAGTAGGAGCACGAAAATGACACCACAAAGATGGGTTCTTGCACCACAAGATGGCTCCTTGGCACCACCAATGCCAAGCCAAAGGTTCAAGTCACTCAAACTCACCAACTCAGCCCAATAACCTCACACACAGCAGCTGAAACACAGCCAAGAACACTCCTCTCACTCCCACAAGGATGCTCACAAGTGTAAAGGAAGAAAAAGGAGGAGAAACCAAGCCAAAAGGTGAAGACTTGATCCTCAAAGGTTGAGGGAAAGGAATGGAACAGTGATGAGCAGCAAAAACCAGCCCCCTTCACGTATGATTAAGGCTGCCTAGGGTTTTGTGCCCCCTAAGGTTAGTATTTATAGGCATTAAGTCATAACGCGCAGTATTAGCCTTAATAGTAAAGTAAAAAATCTTGATCCCAAACTTTGGAATCTAGACCTACGCATTTTTCTAAGATTTGCCATATTTTTATTTTATTTTTCGGAGCACCTTTCCGGTACGCGCTTTTCCATAGCCAGTATCAGTTCTGGCATCAGATTACGTTATTTTGACTTGAAACTTGTTTTACAAGTCCTACATAATATTCTAGTAATTATCATGCATTCGTTATAATTTTCCGGGATACTTTTCCGGTACGCATTTATACCGAGTAGCAGAACCGGTATCTGCGCTTTTCTTCCGAAAAGCGACTTTCAGCATTTTTACTCACTCTGTATGATTATTTAAGCCCAATATTAATTATTTAGGTCAATTATGAAATCTTTTCCTAATTATCATAATTAATTTACTAATTACCTTAATTAACGGTGCGGGTCCTTACATTCACCCCACCTTTTTAAGGATTTTGTCATCAAAATCAGAAACATACCTGTCTCGAAAGTCGGGATACTGCCGAAGAAGCTCATCCTCTCGCTCCCACGTGCACTCCTCGGGACTACGCCCAGTCCACTGCACCTTGACCATCGGAATGATCTTGCTCCTAAGCTGTTTCTCGCCTCAATCGAGGATCTTGAGTGGTCCGACGGGAGTCTTTAGGTTCTCCCGAACCTCCACATCATCCGGCTGCACCACGTGCGAAGGATCTGCTATGTACCTCCGAAGCTGAGACACGTGAAACATGTCGTGGATGTTGGCTAGGTTCGGAGGCAAGGCGAGTCGATAGGCAACAGGTCCTACTCTACCAAGGATCTGGTAGGGTCCAATGAACCGAGGGCTCAACTTCCTCACTCCGAGTGCCCGCCCAACACCGGTGACAGGTGAAAGTCTCACAAACACGTGCTCACCCTCACTGAACTCCAGTGGACGATGCTTGTCATCATAGTAGCTTTTCTGGCGATTCTGCACCTGCTTCAACTTTTCCCTGATCATCTGGATCTGCTGGGTAGTATCTTGGACAAAGTCCAAGCCAAAAAGCTCTTTATCTCCAACCTCAGACCAGCAAGTAGGAGTCTGACACCTCCTACCATACAGCGCCTCGTAGGGTGCCATGCCCAGACTAGCATGAAAACTGTTGTTGTACGAGAATTCTACCAACGGAAGGTACCTATCCCATGCAAAACCCTGCTCCAATGTGCAAGCTCTCAACATGTCCTCCAATGTCTGGATGGTCCGCTCAGTCTGTCCGTCAGTCTGAGGGTGATAGGCGGTACTCAATCTCAACTGCGTACCAAAAGCCTCCTGCAGCGCCTCCCAGAACCGAGATGTGAACTTCGGGTCCCTATCACTGATGATGCTTTCGGGCACCCCGTGAAGCCTCACAATCTCGCGGACATATAGTTTGGCCAACTGCTCTGTAGTGAAGCTCACCTTCACTGGAAGAAAATGGGCAGACTTGGTCAATCTGTCCATTATGACCCAAATAGAGTCACAACCAGCCTGAGTTTTAGGCAATCCCACCACGAAGTCCATGGAAATACTCTCCCACTTCCACTGTGGAATCTCCAGAGGTTGAAGTTTACCAGACGGTTTCTGATGCTCGATCTTCACTTTTTGACATATCAAACACTTGGACACGTAGACCGCTATGTCCTTCTTCATGCCCGGCCACCAAAAATTTCTTTTTAAGTCCTGGTACATTTTTGTGGCACCAGGGTGGATAGTAAACCGGCCCTTATGAGCCTTTGCCATAACCTCTTCGGTCAATGGCCCTCGAGGAATAACAATCCTCTTCTGGAACAGCAGCAATCCATCCTCGTTCCAAGACACACCGTCCTGGTTCTTCACATAATCAAGGCACTCCCTTTGCACTTGCGCCTCTTTAATCTTTTCCATCAGCTCATTAATCACTTCTGCTGTTTCCATTTCGAGCAGTGCGCCCCCAAACAAGGAGTTCACTCTCAAGTCTCTAAACTTTTCGATCACCTCGTAGTCGCTCATCATCAAGCTGGATAAGCTCACGAATTTCCGACTCAAAGCATCGGCTACCACATTGGCCTTGCCAGGATGGTACCTCAACTCAAAGTCGTAGTCCTTCAAGAACTCCATCCATCTTCGTTGTCTCATGTTCAACTCCTTCTGGTCAAACAGATACTTCAGGCTCTTGTGATCACTGAATACAGCAAACTTCATGCCAAACAGGTAATGCCTCCAAATCTTGAAAGCAAAAACAATGGCTGCCAACTCCAAGTCGTGAGTCGGGTAGTTCTCCTCATGAGGTTTCAACTGTCTTGAAGCGTAAGCAACAGCTTTCCCTTTCTGCATCAACACACAGCCTAGTCCTTTACCAGAGGCATCGCAGTATAACTCAAACTGTTCCGCAGGATCAGGAAGACTAACACTGGAGCAGTAGTCAGTCTCTCCTTCAACTCCTGGAAACACTCCTCACACTCATGTGTCCACACGAATGGAGTCTCCTTTCGGGTAAGGTGAGTCATCGGTAGTACCATCTTGGAGAATCCCTCTATGAACCTCCTATAGTACCCTGCCAAACCCAAGAAGCTTCTCACTTCTGTAACCGTCTTGGGCCTCTCCCAGTCCATCACGGCCTCAATCTTGTTAGGATCAACTGCAACTCCATCAGCGGAAATCATATGACCCAAAAATTTCACCGCCTTGAGCCAAAACTCACATTTTGACGGCTTAGCATATAGCTTTTTCTCTTTCAACACTTGCAAAACAATGTTCAAGTGCTCAGCATGCTCCTCCTCCGTCTTGGAGTAAATCAATATGTCGTCAATGAAGACGATCACAAACTGATCCAGGTACGGCTGGAAAATCCTGTTCATGTAGTCCATGAACACTGCGGGTGCATTGGTGAGTCCAAACGGGATCACCAAGTACTCATAATGCCCGTACCTCGAGCGAAACGCTGTCTTTGGGACATCCTCCGGCTTTACCCATATCTGATGGTAACCGGACCAGAGATCAATCTTGGAATACACGCAAGCACCCCTGAGCTGATCCAGCAAATCATCAATGCGTGGAAGGGGATACTTGTTCTTGATTGTCACCTTGTTCAACTGTCTGTAGTCGGTCCACAACCGCATGGTCCCATCTTTCTTTTTCACAAAAATGACCGGTGCTCCCCAGGGAGACACACTCGGCCGAATGAAATCTTTTGCTGAAAGCTCCTCAATATGCTTCTTCAGCTCCGCCAACTCTGGTGGCGACATCTGGTATGGAGCCAATGATATAGGCCCCACACCATGCAATAAGTCTATGGAGAACTCTATCTCCCTCTGCGGTGGAAACTCAGGAATCTCCTCGAGAAACACCTCAAGGAATTCCCTCACCACAGGAATGCCAGTGAGATCCTCCTGTGTCCCACTCACCAAACCTCTCAACATGACATAGCCAAATGCCCCTGCTCTCAAGGCCCTCCTCGCCTGCAGGACTGAAATGAACGGTGAGGAACTGGCTGTGGACCCACACGGAGACATCACCACTCTCTTGGCACAGCAATCAATCAATGCACAGTTTCTGGACAGCCAATCCATGCCCAGAATAATCTCCAAGTTGGCCATCGGCAATCCTATCAGATCTACCGAGAAGTCACGGCTATCCCACTGAATCGCTACATCGCGATGAACAGTGGAGGTCAAACATTTTTCTCCGGTGGCGGTGGTCACCCGCATCGGTGGAGAAAGCACATCACTGGGCAACTCAAGCCCCACAGCAATAGGGGTAGCAACAAAAGAGTGCGTTGCCCCGGAATCAAACAGCACATCAATAGCTGAACCACCAATGGTAACAGTACCTCTGACCAGGTTCGGAGCTCTGTCCGACTGCTGACGATCAAGTGTGTATACTCGCCCCGTAGTAGGTGGCACTGCTGGTGCCCCAATAGGAACCATCTGCAAAGGCATCGCCTGCACTGCAGCAACTCTCGCCGTCGGGCAATCTCTGGAATAGTGGCCCTCCTTGCCACACTGGAAACATATCAACTGACCGGTAGAACACGGCCCAAAATGTGACTTCCCGCATCCCGAGCATCTGGGAGCAGGAGGTCTAGCTGTGTTCCCCTGAGTAGCAGTCTTTTTAAACTGGTTTGGCGCTTGCTTAGCCGCCAACTGTTTGCCCTTGCCCTTGTTTGCAAAAATTTTGTTCCTCCAGGGAGTGGAACCGCCGGTACCCTGTGGCACCTCAATCTTGGTCTTCTTGGCCTGACACGAACGGCAGTAGTCCTCGATGTCGCGACACTGCTGTACTAAAGCTCCGAAGTCTCTCGAAGCAGAACCAGCAAGATGTCCAGCAATGTCCTCATTAAGTCCCCTCCGGAACTTAGCCGCAAGAAAAACGGGAGTCGGTCTCGCCATACGGAAATGAGCGAACTTGACCAGCTCATTAAACTTGGCCAGGTACTCGTCGACAGACAACGAGCCCTGTACCAAACGGTCGAACTCTCCCTGTTTCCTCTCCTGAGAGTCATACGGAAAGTACTGACCCAGAAAGCTCTCCTCGAAGAATGGCCACGTCATCACACGGCCCTGCATCTCGTAGATGTGAGAAAGGTTGGTCCACCACTCATGGGCCTCGCCCTCCAGCATGTAAGTGGCGAACATCAGCTTCTGCGGATCGGTGCACTGCATGATCCGGAAGATCTTGTCCAACGCCTGTAGCCATCTGGCAGCAGCAATGGGATCATAAGATCCGTCGAATGAAGGTGGCTTATGCTTGCGGAAAGCATTCAGCCGGCGATCGATTTCGTCACGATCCTCAGCAAATACGGGGATGGTCTGCATGGCCCCCGTCAAGTGACTGCCCTCACCCATCTGACTCTGGGTGTCCTCCTGTTGACTAGGCGGAGGTGGAGGCGATGGCGGCGGTGGAGGTGGTGGAGGACACTGGCCAGCAGCAGGACCAGCCCTCAACTCCTCCAACATGACCCTCATCATAGTCATGTTGGCCATCCGGTTCTCCTCCAGAACCTCAGCCGTGGCTCGTCTGTTCGCATCTCGAATAGCGTCCAGCATCGCCTGGTTTGCCAACCTCGTGGCTTCCTGGTCGGCTAGTCGGGCCGCCTGCATCTCAGCTAATTCAGCCAGGATAGGATCCGATTGATCCTCGCTCGTACTAGTGTTCCTCCTTGGTGGCACCATGACTCTGCACAAGTTACACAAAGAATGAGTTGATCAGGCCCACGCTATGTGGTCACATATGCATTATCATAATACACACCAATCAGAGAGAACACAAAGTAGACACGCAATGAAACATCCTAAGTTATTGCAATACATACAGGCTTTTCCCTAGAAAGTGCTCTGATACCATAAAATGTAACAGCCTGTGTTAACCCGGATTGTTAACATACTATCGTATTAAGCCACGCTTAATTCAAATGCGGAATAACTTTTTCTTTAATTCAATTATGACGTCATTAATCTTAGCCAACTTGATTACTTAACCAATTTCATAAAATACTGTCTGTATGTAAATTGCAAGACAACTAACTGGAATACCTCATATATAAAGAATAAGTGAGTATCTAAAGCCACGGGACTACAACACGTAGCCTGGGTCAAAAATCCTGATACTTTAATTACAACATCAAATTAAAAGACACTACAAACCATATGGCATGGACAAACCCCATGCTCACCAAATAAGGCAACAATGCCCAATAACAGTCTCAACATAAACTTAGCAGAAAACATAACAACAGTCAACTAAACAGCATCCATCATGACAGCAAAAATACAGATAGGCTAGCTCAGCTCTGGCCTCCTGCCACCTGAGCCCTCAACATTACCTGAACCTGAAATAAGCGTCCCCAAACGTGGGGTGAGATCTCTAAACAAGAAATCTCAGTAAGACAAGGGGTCCTCAAGGATCTTCCACCCCAAGCTCACTTACATGTGTAATATAAGTTCAAAAACAGTATTTACAATATAAGTTCCAAAACTATGCGATGCAGCAATTAATCATGCCATGTGTGTTTATCAAATCTACTGGCCAGAGAAATGCAGGAATACGTCTATACCTACATGAGTACAAGGAACACCGCTTGCACCTCACCCACAGCCTCACCATCTTGTATGTACTACATACTCAGGCTTACCGTATAGGTGGACACCACATGCATCTCATAAAAGCACATTGCATATAAATAGCTCAACAGCATTTCCAAAACATTAAAGCATGTAACACAGCATGCATAAACCCATCCCCATGGGACATGGTGGAACAACAAAATGGCTAAACCGAGGACACGAAAGCTTACCTTGCAAGCAATCAACCCAAGCCAAGAGTCCAACCACTCTCAAGTCCAAAAACAGCAGTATCACAATCTGATTTGGACCAATAATACATCAATATTTATGCATCACAAGCATACAACTTAAAGACTACGCCTTTCCTTTACGTTTTACGTCTTAAGGCTTCCAACAAAGCCATAAGCCCTTAGTCCTATGATTCTGACTTAGTTCATTAATTACAGAAGTTCAACTTCCTTAATCTAGGGTCCACAAACCCCCAATAGTTTACTATTCATACAGCACACTACTGTTCTGCGAATTCCCAGGATATCCGGATATCTCAAGGGACATATCCGGATATGCCATATCCGGATATCACACTGGCCATATCCGGATATACCATATCCGGATACCCAGTCCCCATATCCGAATATGGATATCCGGATACCATATCCGGATATGCATATCCGGATACCATATCCGGATACTGATATCCGGATATCTGTTCGACAAATATCCGGATATCTCACGACAGAATGCAGTTTCTGCATTTCGTGAATATCCAACCCAAAGATTCAACTTTTAACACATGTACACGTTAAAGCATGCATTTTTAATCCATTTTAGGTTCATACTCATTATACCTTCTTGTTTACTCATTAAACATGGCCAAGACATCAACTTTAAGTATCAAAACTTAAGATCAAAGGTGAGGAAACTTACCCCAAGCTTAAAACAGAGTAGTGTGTGCTCTTGGAGCTCTTCAACAACACTTCAAACTCAGCCTAAGTAGGAGCACGAAAATGACACCACAAAGATGGGTTCTTGCACCACAAGATGGCTCCTTGGCACCACCAATGCCAAGCCAAAGGTTCAAGTCACTCAAACTCACCAACTCAGCCCAATAACCTCACACACAGCAGCTGAAACACAGCCAAGAACACTCCTCTCACTCCCACAAGGATGCTCACAAGTGTAAAGGAAGAAAAAGGAGGAGAAACCAAGCCAAAAGGTGAAGACTTGATCCTCAAAGGTTGAGGGAAAGGAATGGAACAGTGATGAGCAGCAAAAACCAGCCCCCTTCACGTATGATTAAGGCTGCCTAGGGTTTTGTGCCCCCTAAGGTTAGTATTTATAGGCATTAAGTCATAACGCGCAGTATTAGCCTTAATAGCAAAGTAAAAAATCTTGATCCCAAACTTTGGAATCTAGACCTACGCATTTTTCTAAGATTTGCCATATTTTTATTTTATTTTTCGGAGCACCTTTCCGATACGCGCTTTTCCATAGCCAGTATCAGTTCTGGCATCAGATTACGTTATTTTGACTTGAAACTTGTTTTACAAGTCCTACATAATATTCTAGTAATTATCATGCATTCGTTATAATTTTTCGGGATACTTTTCCGGTACGCATTTATACCGAGTAGCAGAACCGGTATCTGCGCTTTTCTTCCGAAAAGCGACTTTCAGCATTTTTACTCACTCAGTATGATTATTTAAGCCCAATATTAATTATTTAGGTCAATTATGAAATCTTTTCCTAATTATCATAATTAATTTACTAATTACCTTAATTAACGGTGCGGGTCCTTACAGAACACGCCTTCAGGTATCAATCAATGGTTTGTACGGCAGTAAAAAAATTGTTTCTTTTTTGATGGGTAAAACCATGGTTTACAAACTATAAACCAAACAAGCCAGTTACAACTAAGATGCCATGCCACTAAAACCGAAAGATAGACAAAAAGCATGAAACTTGTCATCGAGGAATAGTCCATTGAATACCTGGAGGAATCACTGCAATGGGAGGGGGAACCTCATAATCAGGCAATTCATCAATAGGCTCATCCTTGGGTATGATCAGCGTATGAATACCAGGCATTCTGTTGTTTGGCAACAGAAACTTTCCAGTTTCAACTGTTGGTTCTTTAGATGGTCCTGACGGGGATGCTCTTTCAGACACAAATCTTCTTTTCCCGCGGGTAACTTATGAGGATGCAGGATGCTCTCCCCTGTCAACAATACCAACTCGTGTTGGAATTGGGAGTGCTTCAATCCTCGCATTTCCATCAGACGAGAATATTATCTTTTGAGACTGCTGTCTAGAACGACTCTCGGATGATGTGTTGTCTTCTAATTTTGGCTTTTTTAATGGAGGGGTAGCTGAGCTGGGGGCACTATTAGTCGGAGGATGCAAAGGCTGACTCTCTTGACCTCTTAAATGCAACCTTTTCCTTTTCAAATGTCAGGCTTCTTCAACATGCATCTGTTCTTCGTCGCCCTCCATCTCTTCTTCCTGGTTGTTTGGAAAGGCATAAGTCATTTCAGCAGCTATAGACATTGAAAAAAGAAAGAAAGGCAGATTAACTCAGCCAACAAAAAATTATGAGTGAGTGTTATGTACATCAACTTTCTTGGATTTCTTTTTCTGTTCTGGCACCTGTTAAATTATATCAAATAATCAAGTAAGTATTCAAAAGAGACACTCTGGGGAAAAAGGAAAAAGATAGAGAATAAAGTGGGAAATACACCTTGTTTTCGTCATCCTCAAATATAGCATCTGCCAGAGCTCTATAGTTCTCTTGCTCAATGAATTCCCAATTCTTATCATACAATTTCAGGAGTTTCTTTAATACTGGTTTCACTCTCCATTCACCAATCCCAATAACTGACATTGCACGGTAGGCCGCTACCACTCTTGCATGGGGTGCCATTTCTAATCAGCCAAGAGTTACTTTCACTATAGGCTCCCAAGTGTAAAATGCCCCTAACTTTCAAAGATTTATGCGATGGATGAGCAATTAAGCTACAAAACCTAAACATTCTTCAGGTAGTAACTTAGCAAGCAGTAGCATGGGAGAACACAGAAATATCAGTCACCCAAATTTTCAATAACAAAGCATATAAACCAAAATTCAGACAGACAACAATTAACAAAAGAAATTAAATGACAAAAAAAAAAAGCTTCTTATTTTGACATAACCCTTCCTAGGCATTTTTTTTTACAATAAACTATCCAACAGCATGAATGAGTTAAAACTTGTCCATTATCATACTCTTTCTAGACATAAAATTCAAAGCGAAAAACAAACAACATTAGATAGATAAATTTACAGCTGAATAGTTAGGGTAACAACAGCTCATATCATCTGGCGCATTTAGAAAGAGCTAAGACAAATGAACAACGGGTGATTCAGGCTCCTCAAGCAATATGTGTTGAGTAAAAAGACAAAGCTTAGAAATTTAAGAGCTATAACTGTAAGACACACACTCATTGCCCTGAGTGAAGTGAGTGAATGAACCCACAATTACACACAGAAATTTCCTAAAGTTAAGCTTTGAAAAATGATCACAGAACATGAATTTTTTACATGCGCTAGCAAGGAAAGCGAAAACCTCAAGAAGAACATGCAATGGAAAATTTGCACACAACATTGATCTTCCCCACCCAAAACTTGGAATCAACCCCAAACCACATTGAAAAAATTAAAAAAAAAACACACACAGACAGACAGACAACATATTTCATAGTAAAAAACGAAAAATAAAAAAAGTTTGGACCTCGAAAAAAGCATAGGAAGAATACCTCAGAGAGAGAAAACAATGTACTGAGGAAGAGTCACCAGCAAAACGAGGTTTCAGGAGACCAACAACAGTGGAGAGAAATAACAAAAATCAGAAAAACACTGCGGTACACTGCGGTGAAGTATGGATTGTCTTGGGATAGTTTCTAAGAGAGGGAGAGCATCATCTATAAGAGACAACCACACGTCTATAAAAGTTACTTACTTTCAGAGTTTCTCTTCATCTACCTATCATACAAACTATCAAAGACTATTTATAAGTTATAAACTGACCACTTTAACTCCACACATAACACCCTCATTATTTTATAACTGACATAACTGACTCATCACTTTATAACTGACATAACTGACTCGTTAATATTCCAACTGACATAACTGACTCATTAATATTCTAACTGACGTAACTGACTCATTAATAAAAAACGAACATTTAAAATTTATCCTAACAATCAACGGTTATAATTTATTAGAAATTACACTTATTAATTAATCATTAATTGCCAATAAATGATAACCGTTGATTGGCGAAAATCAACGGTTAGGATTTAATGTCAAATTTCAAAATTTGACACCAGTGTTAATGTATAACTATCTTCATATATATATATGGGTAAAGTGTGTGTCATTTTAAAGGCGGGAAAATTGTGTCATTTTAAGAGAGAGAGGAAAGAGATAGATAAAAGATAAGAGAGAGTTGACAAAAAAATAAAGATGTGGGTCCCGCCTCTTTGTGAGAGTGAAAGGATATAAGTTGTGTCATTTAAAAGGATAAATATTTTTCCCTATATATATTTCATAACTCATAATCTTACATCAATCATATACCAAATCAAATCAATGATATTTGAGATTAAATATACCAGTAATTAATTAGGCCATATAACATGGGGATAGGATATTGTGACAATCAAATAATGTTACTACCAATGTTACGACCACATCTTAACCCTTGATTTTCGTCAATCACCAGTTATCATTTATTGCGAATTAGTAATGATTTAATAAGTTTGATTTGAAAAATGATAACCGTTGATTGGCGGAAATCAACGGTTAAGATGTGGTCGTAACATTGGTAGTAACATTATTTGGTTGTCACAATATCCTATCTCATATCAAACTTATTAAATCATTACTAATTCGCAATAAATGATAACCGTTGATTGACGAAAATCAAGGGTTAAGATGTGGTCGTAACATTGGTAATAACATTATTTGATAGTCACAATATCCTATCCCCATTTTATATGGCCTAATTAATTACTGATATATTTAATCTCAAATATCATTGATTTGATATGGTATATGATTGATGTAAGATTATGAGTTATGAAATATATATAGGGAAAAATATTTATCCTTTTAAATGACACAACTTATATCCTTTCACTCTCACAAAGAGGTGGGACCCACATCTTTATTTTTTTTATCAACTCTCTCTCATCTTTTATCTATCTCTTTCCTCTCTCTCTTAAAATGACACAATTTTACCGCCTTTAAAATGACACACACTTTACCCACACACACACACACACACATATATATATATATATATAGGATCCAATGACACCGGTGTCAAACTTTGAAATTTGACATCAAATCCTAACCGTTGATTTTCGCCAATCAACGGTTATCATTTATTGGCAATTAATGATTAATTAATAAGTGTAATTCCCAATAAATTATAACCGTTGATTGTTGGGATAAATTTTAAATGTCCGTTTTTTTATTAATGAGTCAGTTACGTCAGTTAAAATATTAATGAGTCAGTTATGTCAGTTGGAATATTAATGAGTCAGTTATGTCAGTTATAAAGTAATGAGTCAGTTATGTCAGTTATAAAATAATGAGGGTGTTATGTGTGGAGTTAAGTTGGTCAATTTTATAGCTTATAAATAGTCTTTGATAGTTTGTATGATAGGTAGATCAAGAGAAACTCTGAAAGTAAGTAACTTTTATAGACGTGTGGTTGTCTCTTATAGATGATGCTCTCTCTCTCTCTAGAAACTATCCCAGGACAATCCATACTTCACCGCAGTGTTTTTTCTGATTTTTGTTATTTCTCTCCACTGTTGTTGGTCTCCTGAAACCTCGTTTTGCTGGTGACTCTTCCTCAGTACATTATTTTCTCTCTCTGAGGTATTCTTCCTATGCTTTTTTCGAGGTCCAAACTTTTTTTATTTTTCGTTTTTTACTGTGAAATATGTTGTCTGTCTGTGTGTGTGTTTTTTTTTTTAATTTTTTTCAATGTGGTTTGGGGTTGATTCCAGGTTTTGGGTGGGGAAGATCAATGTTGTGTGCAAATTTTCCATTGCATGTTCTTCTTGAGGTTTTCGCTTTCCTTGCTAGCGCATGTAAAAAATTCATGTTCTGTGATCATTTTTCAAAGCTTAACTTTAGGAAATTTCTGTGTGTAATTGTGGGTTCATTCACTCACTTCACTCAGGGCAACGAGTGTGTGTCTTATAGTTATACATCTTAAATTTCTAAGCTTTGTCTTTTTACTCAACGCGTATTGCTTGAGGAGCCTGAAGCACCCGTTGTTCATTTGTCTTAGCTCTTTCTAAATGCGCCAGATGATATGAGCAGTTGTTACCCTAACTATTCAGCTGTAAATTTATCTATCTAATGTTGTTTGTTTTTTGCTTTGAATTTTAAGTCTAGAAAGAGTATGATGATGGACAAGTTTTGACTCATTGATGCTGTTGGATAGTTTATTGTAAACAAAAATGCCTAGGAAGGGTTATGTCAAAATAAGAAGCTTTTTTTTGTCATTTAATTTCTTTTGTTAATTGTTGTCTGTCTGAATTTTGGTTTATATGCTTTGTTATTGAAAATTTGGGTGACTGATATTTCTGTGTTCTCCCCTGCTACTGCTTGCTAAGTTACTACCAGAAGAATGTTTAGGTTTTGTAGCTTAATTGCTCATAAATCATATATTGTATTTCCCATCGCAGAAATCTTTGAAAGTTAGGGGCATTTTACACTTGGGAGCCTATAGTGAAAGTAACTCTTGGCTGATTAGAAATGGCACCCCATGCAAGAGTGGTAGCGGCCTACCGTGCAATGTCAGTTATTGGGATTGGTGAATGGAGAGTGAAACCAGTATTAAAGAAACTCCTGAAGTTGTATGATAAGAATTGGGAATTCATTGAGCAAGAGAACTATAGAACTCTGGCAGATGCTATATTTGAGGATGATGAAAACAAGGTGTATTTCCCACTTTATTCTCTATCTTTTTCCTTTTTCCCCAGAGTGTCTCTTTTGAATACTTACTTGATTATCTGATATAATTTAACAGGTGCCAGAACAGAAAAAGAAAACCAAGAAAGTTGATGTACATAACACTCACTCATAATTTTTTGTTGGCTGAGTTAATCAGCCTTTCTTTCTTTCTTTCTTTCTTTTTTCAATGTCTATATCTGCTGAAATGACTTCTGCCTTTCCAAACAACCAGGAAGAAGAGATGGAGGGCGACGAAGAACAGATGCATGTTGAAGAAGCCCGACATTTGAAAAGGAAAAGGTTGCGTTTAAGAGGTCAAGAGAGTCAGCCTTTGCATCCTCCGACTAATAGTGCCCCCAGCTCAGCTACCCCTCCATTAAAAAAGCCAAAATTAGAAGACAACACATTATCCGAGAGTCGTTCTAGACAGCAGTCTCAAAAGAAAATATTCTCGTCCGATGGAAATGCGAGGATTGAAGCACTCCCAATTCCAACACGAGATGGTATTGTTGACAGGGGAGAGCATCCTGCATCCTCACAAGTTACCCGCAGGAAAAGAAGATTTATGTCTGAAAGAGCATCCCCGTCAGGACCATCTAAAGAACCAACAGTTGAAACTGGAAAGTTTCTGTTGCCAAACAACAGAATGCCTGGTATTCATACGCTGATCATACCCAAGGATGAGCCTATTGATGAATTGCCTGATTATGAGGTTCCCCCTCCCATTGCAGTGATTCCTCCAGGTATTCAATGGACTATTCCTCGATGACAAGTTTCATGCTTTTTGTGTACCTTTCGTTTTTAGTGGCATGGCATCTTAGTTGTAACTGGCTTGCTTGGTTTATAGTTTGTAAACCATGGTTTTACCCATCAGAAAAGAAACAATTTTTTTTACTGCCTTACAAACCATTGATTGATAACTGAAGACGTGTTCAAACACAATCCAGCCGTGGTTTTGCCAAACATGTTATAAGTGGATGAAACTCAGGTTCAGGCACTGTGCCATTAAATATTTTTCCTGTATTTTCCTAAAAAAATATTTCCATCTAATCCACAATACTACTAATCAAATACGGTACTAAATATTGAATTCATCAAAAGTTGACCAGGCTTGGACTGTAGTTTGCAAACCCCAAACCTCAAGGTTTGGGGGTGTGCAAACTGAGTTTGATCCACTTATAACATGTTTGGTAAAACCACAGATGGATTGTGTTTAAACACGTCTTCAGGTATCAATCAATGGTTTGTAAGGCAGTAAAAAAAATTGTTTCTTTTTTGATGGGTAAAACCATGGTTTACAAACTATAAACCAAACAAGCCAGTTACAACTAAGATGCCATGCCACTAAAAACGAAAGGTAGACAAAAAGCATGAAACTTGTCATCGAGGAATAGTCCATTGAATACCTGGAGGAATCACTGCAATGGGAGGGGGAACCTCATAATCAGGCAATTCATCAATAGGCTCATCCTTGGGTATGATCAGCGTATGAATACCAGGCATTCTGTTGTTTGGCAACAGAAACTTTCCAGTTTCAACTGTTGGTTCTTTAGATGGTCCTGACGGGGATGCTCTTTCAGACATAAATCTTCTTTTCCTGCGGGTAACTTGTGAGGATGCAGGATGCTCTCCCCTGTCAACAATACCATCTCGTGTTGGAATTGGGAGTGCTTCAATCCTCGCATTTCCATCGGACGAGAATATTTTCTTTTGAGACTGCTGTCTAGAACGACTCTCGGATAATGTGTTGTCTTCTAATTTTGGCTTTTTAATGGAGGGGTAGCTGAGCTGGGGGCACTATTAGTCGGAGGATGCAAAGGCTGACTCTCTTGACCTCTTAAACGCAACCTTTTCCTTTTCAAATGTCGGGCTTCTTCAACATGCATCTGTTCTTCGTCGCCCTCCATCTCTTCTTCCTGGTTGTTTGGAAAGGCAGAAGTCATTTCAGCAGCTATAGACATTGAAAAAAGAAAGAAATAAAGAAAGAAAGGGTGATTAACTCAGCCAACAAAAATTTGTGAGTGAGTGTTATGTACATCAACTTTCTTGGTTTTCTTTTTCTGTTCTGGCACCTGTTAAATTATATCAGATAATCAAGTAAGTATTCAAAAGAGACACTCTGGGGAAAAAGGAAAAAGATAGAGAATAAAGTGGGAAATACACCTTGTTTTCATCATCCTCAAATATAGCATCTGCCAGAGTTCTATAGTTCTCTTGCTCAATGAATTCCCAATTCTTATCATACAACTTCAGGAGTTTCTTTAATACTGGTTTCACTCTCCATTCACCAATCCCAATAACTGACATTGCACGGTAGGCCGCTACCACTCTTGCATGGGGTGCCATTTCTAATCAGCCAAGAGTTACTTTCACTATAGGCTCCCAAGTGTAAAATGCCCCTAACTTTCAAAGATTTCTGCGATGGGAAATACAATATATGATTTATGAGCAATTAAGCTACAAAACCTAAACATTCTTCTGGTAGTAACTTAGCAAGCAGTAGCAGGGGAGAACACAGAAATATCAGTCACCCAAATTTTCAATAACAAAGCATATAAACCAAAATTCAGACAGACAACAATTAACAAAAGAAATTAAATGACAAAAAAAAAGCTTCTTATTTTGACATAACCCTTCCTAGGCATTTTTTTTTTTACAATAAACTATCCAACAGCATCAATGAGTCAAAACTTGTCCATCATCATACTCTTTCTAGACTTAAAATTCAAAGCGAAAAACAAACAACATTAGATAGATAAATTTACAACTGAATAGTTAGGGTAACAACTGCTCATATCATCTTACGCATTTAGAAAGAGCTAAGACAAATGAACAAAGGTTGCTTCAGGCTCCTCAACCAATACGCGTTGAGTAAAAAGACAAAGCTTAGAAATTTAAGAGCTATAACTGTAAGACACACACTCGTTGCCCTGAGTGAAGTGAGTGAATGAACCCACAATTACACACAGAAATTTCCTAAAGTTAAGCTTTGAAAAATGATAACTGAACATGAATTTTTAACATGATCTAGCAAGGAAAGCGAAAACCTCAAGAAGAACATGCAATGGAAAATTTGCACACAACATTGATCTTCCCCACCCAAAACCTGGAATCAACCCCAAACCACATTGAAAAAAATTAAAAAAAAACACACACACAGACAGACAACATATTTCACAGTAAAAAACGAAAAATAAAAAAAGTTTGGACCTCGAAAAAAGCATAGGAAGAATACCTAAGAGAGAGAAAACAATGTACTGAGGAAGAGTCACCAGCAAAACGAGGTTTCAGGAGACCAACAACAGTGGAGAGAAATAACAAAAATCAAAAAAACACTGCGGTACACTGCGGTGAAGTATGGATTGTCTTGGGATAGTTTCTAAGAGAGAGAGAGAGCATCATCTATAAGAGACAACCACACGTCTATAAAATTACTTACTTTCAGAGTTTCTCTTCATCTACCTATCATACAAACTTTCAAAGACTATTTATAAGTCATAAAACTGACCACCTTAACTCCACACATAACACCCTCATTATTTTATAACTGACGTAACTGACTCATCACTTTATAACTGACATAACTGACTCGTTAATATTCCAACTGACATAACTGACTCATTAATATTCTAACTGACGTAACTGACTCATTAATAAATAAATTGACATTCAAAATTTATCCCAACAATCAACGGTTATGATTTATTGGGAATTACACTTATTAATTAATCATTAATTGCCAATAAATGATAACCGTTGATTGGCGAAAATCAACGGTTAGGATTTGATATCAAATTTCAAATTTTGACACCGGTGTTAATGGATCCTATCCTATATATATATATATATATATGGGTAAAGTGTGTGTCATTTTATAGGAGGTAAAATTGTGTCATTTTAAGAGAGAGAGGAAAGAGATAGATAAAAGATGAGAGAGAGTTGACAAAAAAAATAAACATGTGGGTCACACCTCTTTGTGAGAGTGAAAGGATATAAGTTGTGTCATTTAAAAGGATAAATATTTTTCCCTATATATATTTCATAACTCATAATCTTACATCAATCATATACCATATCAAATCAATGATATTTGAGATTAAATATATCAGTAATTAATTAGGCCATATAACATGGGGATAGGATATTGTGACAATCAAATAATGTTACTACCAATGTTACGACCACATCTTAACCCTTGATTTTCGTCAATCAACGGTTATCATTTATTGTGAATTAGTAATGATTTAATAAGTTTGATTTGAAAAATGATAACCGTTGATTGGCGGAAATCAACGGTTAAGATGTGGTCGTAACATTGGTAGTAATATTATTTGGTTGTCACAATATCCTATCTCATATAACATTTAAATATTAGAAATATTAATAATCAATTATAATAGTAAAAGGAATTTGTTATAATTATAATATTATGATTCTTCATAATAAGGGTTCGTTTTTTGTGCAGTTATTACATATAAGTAATCTGCAATAAAACACTAGGGTTAGCCTAGTGGTGTGGGGTGTGTGTGTTAGGAGTGTGTGTAGTATAGGTGTTGTGCTCAATTCCTTGTAACCTCCAACAACAACAAAAATCTGGAATAAGCTCAATACGATGTCATTTTTGGGCGGAAATCATGGTGTTTTTGTAATTTTTAATTTATTTTAGGGATATAATAGTCTTTATATTTATAATTTTTAAGATTTCAATACTAAAACAACGTTGTTTTGGGAATAAACGTATATAAATTATATGCGGTAACTGTAGAAATATTTTTCCCATAAAATAAAAGAACAAAAAAATTAAAAAGGCAAAAAATAAAAAGTTAAGAGTATAGAAGAGAAGAAAACTTTCCTACATTTCTGAACGCTGACAAAGTATTTGGGGAAAATAGGGCATAATAGCTTTTCTTCTTCTTTTTTTTTTTTAGATTTCGCTTTTTATACAGTTATTGCAGATAAGTTACCGCAGTAAGTTCAATACGATGTTGTTTTAGGGTCAAAATCATTGTATTTTTATAATTTTAATTTATTTCAGGGTTATAATAGTCTTTATATTTATAATTTTTAACATTTCAATACCAAAACGACGTCATTTTAGGAATAAATGCAGATAATTTATTTGCATTAATTGTAGAAATAATTTTTTTATTATTATTATTTGCATTATCTGCATTAAATGACAGCAAATCAAAAGCAATAAATGAAGGGCATGATGAAGGAAAACACCTCACTGATGAAGGTGTTAAAAAAATCTGAAAAGCCACTCACAGTAGAAATTTTCAAGAAAGAATTTCAAATTCAAGTGTCAAAAATCTCTTCTTACAATATGTTCAGAAATCTAAGTGCTATAACTATGAGACACATGAATTGTTACCCATGTTAGCCGAAGTATCTGATAAAGAAGATAGGATATGATAATTTATCATATCCTATTTTTATTATCTCTTATTCGGTGGGTCAATATGATATGATTAACTTATCATATTGTCTCATTTTATCGTATCCAATACATGATTTCCTATCCTATGGGGGAGCTGGGTTAGTATTCACTATGATAAGATATCAATATTGGATACCCAATATATCCCCACGCTACCCAATATATCCCATGTTATCCAATATATTTGTATTTATTGCATTATATGTTTTTTTCCTTTCTCATTTCTCCTTTTACATAATCTTATCATATTGCTAATCAGGTGCTCATCAAACACAGGACATGATATAAGTTTATCAGAACCCTATCATATCTTATCCTTATCATATCGTCTCCACCAAAGTTACGTGTGTTTTTTAATGCTTACTATTTTCTTGATTGTGGCAAATAAGGGCACAGTGTTAACTCTAGCTTCCACCATCCCTTACTCTTTTTATTATTTTGAGTTATCCTAAGAGTCACTTAATTGCATTTACTTTTATTGTTTTTTTTTTGGGTGTGGCTTATTGTTTCTTTATTAGTAATGTTTAATTTAATTCTTTTCAATTTTAATTTTAATAAAATAATGTTACAGTATGAGCGTGTATTGTATAAAGAGCATTGCTTTCACAAATTTTTTTTTATAGAAAAATATAAAATTATCATATAGCATTATCCAGCGGCTTAAGTTTTTAGATTAAGTAAATTTTTTATATGATATCATAGCTTCAGTGTCACGGGTTCGATTCTCTTCCCTCCTATTTAATTAATATTTAATTAAACCTTATGAAATTTTTTAGTATAAGTAAAGTAGGTATGTCTATGTCTATCAAAAAAAAAAGTAAGTGTGTCTATGTATTGTCCGCCTTTCAATCCTAGTGGGGGTCGTGTTAGAAAAATATAAAATCACTAATGTAGTTTCATTTAACAACTTAAGTTTTTAGGTTAAATTAATTGTGGTTGTTTCACCATTTAGATGTTTGAATGATATTTTTACTCGTTTAATATATTTTCAAAGTTATTTTTCAGTAAAGGTGTTTAGTTCCGCGGACTGATCCCCGCATAATTTATTTTATACTTTTTAAATTTTTTTAATGAGTTTCATGAATCTCCCTTTAGAAACTCATTAAAATTATTATAAGGGTTAAGGGCTTCCGATGAATGAGATCGTGTCACGTGGCACGATTCATGAATTCCTAAAGACTCCATATGAAACTTGAAATGGGAAATAAAAAAATACAAAAAAAAATAATGTGTTCCCCAAGCAGGTCTCGGGGAACTTATTACAAAAATTGAAGAAACGTATGAAAGCAGTTTCGTGAGGAACAGTCAGCAGAACTAAACACCCTCGACCGAAAAAATAACTTTGGGGGCATACCAAGCATGTAAAATGCATATGGTAACACCCCTCAAATGGTTCAAATAACTTCTCAATTGTATCTCTTGTAAAAGTAGTAGCAGTTTTGATGGCTCCGGGTTTACTAATTAAGGAAAAATTTTAAAAATTTTAATATGATTTGCATTAAAATCATTTAATTATTTGTAAAAAGAATTATCACTTATATTGTTGTGGTTTTTTTTTTTTTACCAAGTCCACTTTTGACACTGTCAAGTACTGTGCTTATATATTTATTTTGCCCCTACCGAAAATAAAAAAATATAGGAGATATAAGTGATCAAGAAAAGAGAAGTATTAGGAGATAAGTGATAAAATATTAAACCACAAGAAAATTCTCAAACTTTTCCCTTGTAATAATATTAATTTTTTTAAAAGCAAAAAGCTTGAAGTGTGGAACTATATGAAACGAAACAAGCTAATGTGGTATATGACACATGCAAATAAATGGTGTTCTGTTTAATGTCCACTGTAATTTGTTACCCAAGAAAAAAATGTGAATGTCTCATTGTGAAAATAAAAAATTAAAATTGATACGATTATCGTTATGTTTTTTAATACTCTTCCGACTTATTTAAATTAGAATTAAATAGTGTAAAATATTTTTTTTGTAAAACATAAACACATTTGTTATTGGTGTATTTTTATTATTTTAATTTTTTTAAATATTAATATTTATTTTATTAAAAATAAATAGATAGAATTAAAATAAAATAAAAAATTAAACTATTAGGATAATAATAATTTATTCTTTAACAACCATCTACATCACATGTATAACAATAATGCATTTAAATACAATGGTCAACAAACATAAAAGTCACATATAAATAACAAACATCAAAGAAGTATGTGAAAGATATTTGAACAAAACACTCTTTGTTTGGAATGATTATATATCCTATAAATTTATTCAGTTCCAAATTGTTCCAAATTTATCATTTACTCATTAAAATTTATCATTCAGATCCCTTGTGGTTAAATATTTAATTTTTTTTCTTAATTTTTAACTTACATTATTATAATATTATTAATTAACATTCTAATAAAATTAAGTACTAAAATTAAATTGAAAATTGGCTAGAATTATTTACTTAATATTTGTTTTTTAATTTTTTTGTAAACCAATAATATTTCTTTAAAAAGTTAAACAATAAAATTATTAAATAAGACAAATTAAAAATATATAATCATAAAAAAACTCAACTAACCCTAAAATATTATTTTTTAAATGTATTTTAATTAATAATTTTAAAATAGTAAAATATAAATAGTATAAAATCAAAATGAATTTTTACTTAAATACGTTTTCAAACTTAAAACAAGGAAAATCAAAATTTTAAATTTATCTTAATTATTTAGCTTGAATATATCTTTAAGATAACCTATTTTTAATATCACTTAAATAATATTATCAATTTTAAAGATAATTTTTAATAAATTTCTTTTAATATACTTTAAAATAAATAATTTCATTCATTTTATTTTAAACTTGAATTTTTATTCGTATTTTAATTTTAATTGATAATATTATAATAGTATAGCATACAAATTTGGTAATTAAATCAAAAAATTTATATGTGGAAAACTATAATAAATTTAGGTTTGGCATTATTATCAATAAAACGTAAAACAAATAATAGTTTTTAATTTAAAAAGAATCTTATTTTATTTTACAATTATTGTGAAAAATAAAAAAATTATATGTTTAAGACCACAGATTTAAGTGATAGATTTTTACAATTATAGTGGGTATAAATGATAATGTGAAATCGAGGAGGGAATTACCTTGCCTCAATGGGTCTAAGTAATAAGTTTTAAATCACATGGGATCGAATGATATTTTATGAAACAATAAAGGGTGAAAATAATGTATGTCAAAACGATAATGTGAAATCGAGGAGGGAATGATACATTTACCTTCCAGCTAGGTCTGGTTTATGCAACACCTGTCGAACGGGTTGGTTAGTGCGAACCCTGATCTGGTGCCCTTGGAAGTAGGGCCGCAACTTCCTTGCTGTGACTAGCAAAGCATATGCTACTTTTTCCAGCTTTTGGTACCGTAGTTCTGCGCCTTGTAACGCTCTACTGATGAAGTAAATCGGCTTTTGATCCCCCCTCAGCCTCCTTGATTAGGACCGCGCTTACAGCTTCTTCTCCTACAGCCAGGTATAGGATTAGGATGTCTCCAACTCGGGTTTTGATAGTACTGGCGGGGTTGTCAAACATTTCTTTAGCTTATCAAACGCCCGTTGGCACTCCGGATTCCAATCTTCCGCTGCCTCCTTTTTCAATAGTTTAAAGAATGGGAGGGCATTTTCAGCCGACTTTGGTAAAAATCGTGTTAAGGCCGCTATTCTTCCCGTCAGTTGCTGTATTTCCTTCTTGTTTCGCGGTTCCTTCATGTCTAGAACCGCTCTGCATTTTTCGGGATTAGCCTCGATCCTGCGGTGAGTTAACATGAAGCCCAAAAAAATTCCTGCAAGAACTCCAAATGCGCATTTAGCTAGGTTTAGCCGAATGCAGTACGCCCTGAGCTTTTTGAAGGTCTGCTCCAAATCATGGATATGTGTGGCAGCATAGAAGGATTTTACAATCATATCATCGATATAGACCTCGACATTTTTCCCCAATTGATCCTTAAAGACCTTATTCATCATTCGTTGATATGTTGCCCCTGAATTTTTCAATCCAAATGGCATGACATTATAACAATAATTTGCTTTTTCAGCAATGAAAGTTGTTTTTACCTGGTCTTCTGGATACATCAGAATTTGGTTATAACCTGAATATGCATCCTTGAAGGATAGAAGCTGAAAACCTGCCGAGTTGTCTACCAGCTGGTCTATGTTGGGCATTGGATACGAATCTTTGGGGCAGACTTTGTTTAAATTCGTATAGTCGGTACAAACTCTCCATTTGCCATTTGGCTTTTTCACCATCGCAACATTTGCTAACCATGTTGTATATTGAATTTCTCAGATAAAACCGGCCTCCAAGAGTTCCTTGACATGCTCTGCCAAGACTTGCTGTCGTTCGGGTCCCAATTTCCTCTTCTTTTGCGAAATTGGAATTGAGCCCAGATAGACGGCCAACTTGTGGCAACAAAATTTGGGGTCGATACCCGGAATTTCAGATGAAGTCCAGGCAAAGACATCCTTGTTTCGTCTGAGAAACTTGGCAATCTCTGTTTTGAGTAAGGGATCAGTGAATTTACCAATTCGTGTGTACTGGCCGGGTTCATCCCCCAGTACCAAATCTTCCAACTCTCCATCGGGTTCTGGTCGTGGAATCGTTTCCTCCCTCATGTCGAGTTCCACTATGTTGACCGACTGTCCTTTGTGTGGAGAAGCGACATCTTTGGCATGCTTATCTCCTGGGTGAATTCGAGGGAGGTTTGAAGATCCGCTCTTGCCTTCTTTAATTGTGTCAAAATAGCATCCTCGTGATTCCTTCTGATCCCCACAAATGGTGATTATATCATTGGTGTCACTCACCATTTTAATCTTCTGATGTTTGGTGGAAACCATCATGTCCCAGTGGTGTATTGTTGGTCGTCCTAAGATTATATTGTATTCTGATGGAAAGTCGGCTACTATGAACCGCACCCGTTCTGATTTGAACGCGTGTTTTATCCCTAAAGTTAACCTTAGGTCTATATACCCTTTTGGAGTGGTGTGTTGTCCGTTAAAGGCTATCAGCATTGTTTTACAAGGGTGGAGATCTTCCTCATCGAGATGCATTTTTTTGAATGCATCCCATAATATAATGTCAGCACAGCTTCCTGCATCCACGAAGATTTTTTTAACCCGGCAGTTGACTTGGGTCCCAGCAATAACCAGCCCATCAACATATCCTGGCATTACTCCTTGCATATCCTCCTTTGTAAAATACAACAAAGTAGGATCTGGAATCTTTTGGGTTTCTTTAAAAGTGGGGTGATCACTAATAGAGAGAACTTCCCTCAAGTATTTCTATCTTGCATTCATCGTGTCGCCGCCTCCTCCAAAAGCTCCACTGATGACATTGCATTCGAAGGCTACTTCTGAGAATTCCTCATGACTAGGTTCCTTTTCCGAGATTTTACTCTCTGGGGCCTTGCTATCCGGAGCTGGACTTCTGTTTCTTTTTCTATTGTCGAATTTCCTTTTGTTATTCTTGGCTCCTTGTGTCTGGATCACATACTGTCGCAGTCTGCCATCTCTTACGAATTTTTCTACAGCATCTCGGAGATCCCGGCACTGATCAGTTGTGTGACTGGGGCCATCATGAAATGCGCAGTATTTGGATTTGTCCAACCCTCCTCTGTTAAATATAGGTCGGGGTCTATCCACCTTCCTCATTTCTGTCATGGCTACTTCTCGCCATATTTGAGAGCGCGGAGCGCTCAGCGGGGTGTACTTGTCATACCTTCCAACACGATCTCGGGAGTCAGAAATTCCGGGTCTGTTTTCTTTTTTCTTGAAGTCGGGCCGGTCTCGTGACTGCAGCACCAGATTCTTGTCTTTTGGACTTACCCCTTTTTCCTCGTCTGGCTGAGCATTTGCGATCTCCATTTGCTCGAGTTCCAAGTATTTCTTGGATCGGGTTCTGAATTCTTCCAGTGTTTTTACAAGATCTTTGTAAACCGATTTGGCAAGTCTGGAAGCTCCATCCAAGCCGTCCACAATGAGGTGGACATGGACATTCTCCGGTAAGTTCGGCACCTGCAGGGCAGCATCTTTAAACAGATTAAGGTATCCTAGGAGGGTTTCGCCTGGATTTTGACGTATTTTTCCTAGTGCGAACTCGGATTTCGGGTGCGTTTTGCTTGTGGCAAAATTAAGTAAGAAGCGCTGCCCGAATTCCTCGAAGGAGCTGATTGAATTGGCAGGGAGGGTGGAGAACCATGCTTGTGCTGCTCCTGTTAAGGTGATGACAAATATCCGAGATATGAGGGGTTCATCAATCCCTCTGATATACATATCAGTGTCAAAAGCATCGATGTGAACCTGTGCGTCTTGGCTCCCATCATATTTTGGTAAGCACGCAGAATCAAGATCTTCCGAGAAATGAGCATTCAATATCGAACTTGTGAAGGGGCTGTTGTTATATTTCCCCCTACTATACCTTCTTTTATATGAACCAGGTTCAGTAGTATGCCTTCCTTTATCAGGATGCAATTCTTCCTGGTTCCTCGGAATATCAGCCCCCATCTGGGGGACCTGATTCGTGGCTGGTGGAGTTGTGGTTTGCCCTGCCATAGCTGCATTGTTCTCAACATGTGATGGGCTAGGTCCAGCTCTTTGAGCCTAGTTCTGTTGAGATGGATTGTGATGTCCTTCCTGGCTATTGCCGTTGTGGCTTCGTCCGCCATCTCGCTGGGGTTCAATTATCCCCCTCAGGCGATGCTCTAGATCACAGATTCCTCTCAGATGTTTATCACGCATTGTTCGGAGGTCGTGCTGGCGTTGAAGGTTGGTAGGATTCTCCATCTCCGTCATTCGTTGTAGAACGGCG